>JAJOZX010004232.1:0-145000 GCA_023014485.1 Bathynomus jamesi | reverse complement strand
TAATATACACAGACTTTGCCAAAGCGTTCGACAAGTGTGACCATGGATTCAGAATATATAAACTGAAATATATGGTAATAACAGGAAAAGTAAGGAAATGGATATATAATTTCCTTAGTAAGCGGCGGCAAGTCGTTACAGTACAAGGAATATTTTCTTCAGACTAAGAGGTCCTCAGCTCAGTACCACAAGGAACAGTATTACCTCCACTATTCTTCATAATCATGCTAACTGACATAGATGAGGACGTTACCAGAAGACAACACAATAACATCCTTTGCCGATGACAAAGATCAGTAGAAAAATAAGAAACCCAGAAGATATAGGGTCTCACAAACCGACATGAACGGAATCTACAAGTGGACGGAAAACAACAATATGAAATTTAACACAGAAATTTCAGCTGTTACGTACGGAAAAAGAAAGGACCTAAAATCCATGGAATATTATACCCCAAATGGACAGGAAATTAGGAGAAATTTTAAAGCAAAAGATTTAGGGGTTGTAATGACTAATGATGCGAAATTTGAAACACAAAATAAGATAGCAGTAAACAGGGCAAAGAGAATAACTGGGCAGATACTGAGAACCTCTAAACGAAAGGATAGGAATATAATGATTCCTCTACTGAAAACATTGATCATACCCAAATTGGAGTACTGCTCGGTCCTAGCATGCCCATATAAAAAAGAAGACATGAGATAGCTAGAAGGGATTCAGAGAAGTTTCACAGCCAAGATCAATGGGTGCAAAGAACTAAATTAATGGGAAAGGTTACGCAAATTAAACCTATATTCACTGGAAAGGAGAAGAGAGAGATACACCATTATTTACACTTGGAAAAAAATAGAGAAACTCGTCCCTAATCTTACTCTGAATCCTGTAACTCCCCAAACAACAGTGGGAAGTATAAAAGGAAGACTGTGTCGTGTCCCCAATTAAAGGCTAGACAGGGAACATCCTTAACCCTGAAAGAAAATAGTTTTGTTGTGAGAGGACCAAAACTGTTTAATCAGCTGCCCAAAGACGTATGGAACACGAGTGGTGTTGCGGTGGACATCTTCAAAAGAAGATTAGACACCTGGCTCAAAACAATCCCCGATGAGCCGGGCGTACCTGGCTATGTGAGGTGGAGAGTACAAAAAACCAACTCACTACTTCACCAGGACAACTCGCGAGGAGGGGCGACAAGCTTGACCTTCGTGAAATGAGGAATCATCGCACGGAACATTTGAAAGGAAGGAAATGAAAGGTGTATATATATATATTTATATATATATATACAGTATATTGTGTATATAATGTTCGATTTTATTTTTAACTTCCATTTTCTCATATTTCTTAATTATTTCATTCGCTTTTATTGTTTTTATTTTCTTTCGTTTTTCATTGCTTAAATTATTCTTCTTTCTTTCTTTCTTTATTTTTAATTTTCCTAATTTATTTTCCTTCGCTCCTTCGTCAGTTTCCTTTTCGTTTTTTCCCCTTACCTTTTCGACCTTTTTCCCTTTGCTTTTTTCCACGTTTCTTTTCTCCATTTTCCCCTTTAAAAATCTTCGCTATATCTTGAATGTTAATTTTTATTCTTTTCTTTTTTTAACCTTTTTCTTTCTTGCATTTTTACCTTCTTTCCTCTTTTCCTTCCTTACTTCGTTTCTTCTCTCTTTTCCTCGTAAAATTTATTTCCACCTTTTTTAATCCCTTCCCTTATTCACTTTAAACTCTACTTTCCTATTTCCCCCTTTTGTCCCTTAAACTTTCCTTTTTTTTCCTTCCTTAAACTTTCCTTTTTTCCCCACTTTCTTCCTTAAATTTTCGTTTCTCCTTTCTTTCTCCCATAAACTTTCCCTTTTCTTCCTTAAACTTCCTTTTTTCCATTTCTTCCTTAAATTTCCCTTTTCCACTTCCTTAAACTTTCCCCTTTCTTCCTTAAAGTGCCCCTTTTCCCCTTTCTTTCTTCCTTAAACTTTCCTTTTCCGTATGGGTCTGTGCGTTTCCCCTCGTGAGCGCCACACACGCCCGAAGCGACGTAGGAACAACTTCAGGTGGTGCGCAAATTCAATTAAAGCGACAAAAAGTTTCTCGCCGCACAACAAACAAGCTTTTAATGGCGAGAGATTTAGCCTCGTCCGAAAAACTTTCCTATTACATCTTTTGTAATGGCAGGCTGCAGTTAATAATATACGAAGCAGAATTGCGAGAGGGGAAATTCAAGCCTTTTGTGATGGCATGGCTGGTTTTGAAAGGAGGGAAATGAGGGCAGAATCGAGATAGGAAGTGACTGGAAAAAGGGGGAAATATTCTAAAAGGTTCGTTCTATGAATCAGGAAAAGTATAAAAATGTAAAAATACGAAATGGCTAAAGACGAGAATTAAATTTATCGATTAACGTGTAAATATTAAGCATCTTCAGATAGGTTTACACTTATAAATGTATGCCTAAATTTGCTTCCTTTATATATATATATATATATATATATATATATATATATATATATATATATATATATGAATTTAAACAGGTTTATGGAAATCATGAGTTAGGTATGTAGAGTGTAGACGTTTCGGAAATCCTTTTTATCTTATTTTTTTTACGTCATCAGTAACACCAAAAAATAGAATAATATAATTATAATTAGCGAGTTTAAAACGTAATTCAGTAATACATTTGTTAAAAGTATTTTACACTGGAGATTACCATTCGTACATTAAAATTTATATATATATGTATATATATATATATATATATATATATATATATATATATATATATATATATATATATATATATAAGCAAACAACCACAGGGAAAAGGAAACACGAAGTCCGAGCGCTTTCGTGATATATTCACATTATCAAGGAATATATCACGAAAGCGCTCGGACTTCGTGTTTCCTTTTCCCTGTGGTTGTTTGCTTATTAATAAGATCACGTGTTATTCTGTGATTTTAGTGCATATATATATATATATATGTGTGTGTGTGTGTGTGTGTGTGTTCGTAAACTATGAAAAAATAATGTCTTCTTTATAATATTTAAAAGTAAGTAAAAATGAATGTGGATAGCAATCCTTCAGATATGGAATTATTTGAAACGGGTTTATTTATTTTGAAATTAAAAATTAGTGCAATAACATAATATAATTAATTTATTCCAGTTTCCTTCATTATTTATACGTTTAGTTTGTGCAAAATAAATTAAATTAAAGGACTCGTACATAAATGTAGACGGAACTAAATGCACCCAATTACCTCGTGGTCTTACCAGCGAAGTTAATCTATCCACCATCATACCCAACTTTATGAATACCGTAGTTTCAGTCATTCTAAACAACGGTATCAGATTTTTACTAAATGATTTAAGTATCGCAGTGAACTAAATGTTTTTACAGTTGCTTGAATGTTTTACATTATGAATCTTTGGAAATGTTTTCCAGCCAAAAGTTTCTATTGGTTCGAAGCAAATTAATGTTCACAAATTTAAGAACACTCTTAAATCTAATGTACAGGGTGTCCACAATGTCTTGTCACCCCAGTAAAATACTAACTGATTTTCGTTTTTCTTCCACACTCATTTCACTTAGATGGCCTGACAGTTCTTGGTTTATTTTTTACAGTTCCCGTTGTGAACAGTTTCTTTTCCCATCTCAACAGAGTCCTTTTTGGAGGAGCTGCACGATTGAATCGTTCCTGGAAGTCTGTACGAATATTTTCGATGCTTTTGCCGTTACGTGGTCGCTCATGGATCCAGGTACTAGCCAATATGCGTTGTTCAATCGTATAGTTGTTGCTGTCACACATTTCAAATGGGTCTGAAAGAAAAACAAAAATCAGTTAGTATTTTACTGGGGTGACAAGACATTGTGGGCACCCTGTACGTACACTGGCAACTTTTTATGTTTGTTTGATTGTAACTGAAAATAGCCTTTAGCTGAATTTTATTCTTGTTTTCGGGTACTGGGAATTTGCCTGCAGTCAGAAATTTTGATCATTTTCGCAAGTCTTACCGCGACTGTGTTCTAACGTATTGATGCGTTTTTTCTGACGATTTTATTTAAGGAACTTGTTAAATAACCACATCAAATACAGTTTATCGTAGTTTATCACCAGTCATTTCAACCAGAATTTAGTGAACTTTAGCCATTTAGTTGTCTACATTTTCAATTGACATTCTCTCTTGATCGGGTTATTAAGGAAAAATCTATTTTCAGTCATTCGTATATACTCGTATAGTATCTACGAATAGTTGGTTCATGATTATAAGCTGTGATACATACAGTATTATTCTAAGAACATCAGTGAATTTTCGCGTTACAGGGATGACGTAACAAGAATTTTCGGTAATAGTCTTGTTATTGGTGAAGTTCAAGAGAAAACTTACGCGAAAGAATCTTTACAATTAAAGACCATCTCAGTACATGACATTTTCACTCTAAGGCATGAAATGACTGAGGATTGTTTGAAGCGCATCCAAAATCTTAAATCTCTCAAAATTCAGCGAAGATGCTTGAAGTATGCAAACGAAATATCAGAAGAAATGGATAAAATATAAAAAAATTCGCTTAAACCTATCACACACGACTGTTCGTTACCGTTTATCATCGCTGAATCGTGCCCCGCTTAAAACCGATTGAAAGGGCAACAGCAACAAACAGCCACATGATATGGCCTTTATATACAAAAATACCGTTTTGGCAAGAAGTCATCCTGATTTTTGGATTGTTAGCATGGGATACCAATTTTGTGATTGGAAGCTTGCTGTAATGTGTCTCATTTTGATTTTATAACATCTTGTCTTAGTTTTAGAATTTTGCAAAATCATAATTGTATGGAATTTTTTTTTAATACATGAACTTCATCAGCGAAACTTAATCTAGGAAAGATACGAACTGAAATTATTATTATTATATTTCAAAAAGTGTTAATGAAAGAAATACAGTACTCCTTTTTCTTACAGTCCAATATTACATTTAATTTTACTTCTAGATTAAGAATTCACCGAATGATGATGAAAATGGTTAATTTATCTTCTGTGAAAAATGTTGAATAAATGAAATATGTAAAATCAACATTTGTGCACGGGGTAAACATTTTTCTTCGGAAATCTCGTGTTCTAATCCGGATTGAAGTATTACAGTGAGACAAATAATACATGATGACTGTAAACGGGTGTAATTAATGTACGTGCATAAGGAAACAATTTCGCTGTAAATTTTATAGTATCAGACGTGTATCTGCGCGTATCTTTAAGTCTGTATGGTAAACAAATCCATTTAATAATCTTTGAAAACTGTATCAAAGTTCAGAGTGATCATCTTTCCCTTTCGTCAGCAAGTGGTTTATCCTCCTCTAGAATAGTCAAATGGGAAAACCAAAATACTCGTCCCAACTTCGAATCAGAATTCAGTTGGTACGATTCTCAAGCTGTTTAATAAAGTCCCATCAGTGTGTCTTATCTCAACACGTTTAATTATTTAAAACTAGGTTTGTACTCTGTACCATGCTGGCAATTCAAACATGCGCCTCGGACAAAGAAAAAATACAACCGGCAAGTTTAATAAAGTGCTGTAGAATGTTCACGTTAATATGACTCGTACCATTTGGTATCTGTTCAGCTGAGACGTTAATGATTATTGTTGATGATATGAAAGTTTATATTAAATATACCCCGCTATACGCCGTAGTTGTGTTCCTGGAAACTACCGCGTATAGCGAGGTATATTTTCCCATAAACAATGCCAATTAGCGGGGTTACGTTCCACAAAAAAATTTCAAACTATAATAAACCCATAAAATCAATAGATAAACCTATCCTTATCAACTGTTTATGCAATCAGATAACATAGCGACAATATTAATTAATTATAAACCTGAAAGAACGATAATTACTAATGCATAATATCATACATTCAAAGGTGGGCAGGACCGAGTTCCAGGAACTCGGTCCTTTTTAAGGACCGTGAGCGGGAAAGTCGGTCCTTTTCTCAGTGAGGACCGAAATGAGGAGCGACGGTCCATTTTTAAGCAATTCCGGACGGTCTTTTTTAGTGATTTTAGTGTGTTTAGTGATTATTTGAAGTTCTAAAGAAGATGGATCGTTTCCTCCAGAAGACTCAGAAAGAGACTGAGACTGAACTGAAACTTGTTTCAACACCTGGAGGAGACGAAGAATCTACTGATGTTAGTACTTCAACTTCAAGTCAAGCAACTGGAGCTCCTAGCGGAAGAACTGAACCCGGCAATCCCTGGCCGTACCTGGACAAATACTTTGAATACCTGGGCCCCAAGGGTGAGCAGAACCTGGAGTACAAGTGCTTGCTGTGCCTGCCGAACAAGAACATCCTCTCGACAAGCAACAAGAGCCAAAACAACCTCAAGCGACATGTCTCCAGGCGCCACCCTCACGTCCAGAACCAGTTCGACCAGTGCTCAAGCCGAAAAGGTCAGGGCTCAGTGACAAGCCATTTTGAAATGCTAGTCTTCTTGAAGGGAAACTCAAGCATTTAACTTAATAACTTTTTTTCATCATTTATGTATTGTATTAATTATAATTTACGTTAATAAAATTAAAGATTTCCGGTGTCTTTAATATCATTTTTCATTTTAATCAAATTTTTCACTTATATTATATATAAGGACCGAGGACCGAGTCGTTCCTAGGTCCTATCTTCAGAAAGGACCGTGACCGGGACCGTCGGTCCAGTTTGAGGCAAGGACCGGGACCGGGACCGGGACCGTCGGTCCTTTTTGAGGCCCGGGTGCCCACCTTTGCATACATTAATAATAAGCAAATATGTATGTATGTAATAACATAAACTAAGGGGGAAGGTGGCAAAGGAGCTAAGGCCGAATAAAGGGAAACTTGAGGATGGAATTTAGGCTTCGAGGGTTGTTGGAGGGTTATCTGGGTCTGAATCTGAATCTTCGAAGGCTAGGGCCTTTCATGTGGGTGGAATTAGCGACTTCGAACGCTCGCGAATGTTCGCGCGGATGAACTTGAGAATTCTCGAACCGCGTAACCTCGAGTGTGTTTCCGCTTTATTATGGGGTAGGTCCTTAATTAATCAACCACGTAATCTCAAACTGGCGCATAGGTTGGTGTACCTGTACTGTTCTTAACCCCTTCAGGTAAAGTCAGAATAGTAGTGGTTGGGGGTTGTTTAGCCTCCTTCGTAACAGCAAAGTCACGTGACAAAGGGAACCTACAGCTTTACATGGAATCCGAACCCCGCGGGTCGCTATACCATTTGGACGTAGATGACAGCATACGTTAAAAAAGAAAAATGTTCATTTATTCACTCGTATATGGATGTTTAATGCTCGAGTTTAAAAGTACTTAAGTATTACTATGGTAGTCGTACGCAAACTAAATGTCATTTCATTATTTCATAAAACCCCAAGTGGTAAAGCAATGGAAATAACTCGCAGAGTTTCAAAAAAATTGTAGTCTAACTTTTCTTCATTGTACGAGTATACTTGGTCATATAGTCCAATACAATTGTTTTCCATTAATGTTCTGTACATTTAAAATCTAATGCTTTCAAACTGAAGGGAATTTTTAATAAAATGTATCTATCCCTTTCCGTCTCAGGAATTCTAACAATCATTAGTATATGAATTTTGCTTCATGAAAATTTAAATAATATTTGCATTAAATATGTTTATCTAACGGAGATAAGCTTAAATATATGTAAATATGAGACAAATATAACACCTGTGAATAAATATAAATATACTATGAATTTATTCATAGTTCAGAACGGCAAATAGTACGAGGTTCGTAACTTCCACTGTAAGTTGAATTCAGATACAGGTATTAAGAATAGATATCTCACCTTCCTCGAGCGTGTTGTGAAAAGAGATTGTATGGGAACCCTTGCGGATAGGGCTATTTCTTCCGCTGCCCAGCGCGTAACAGGGTTGACGATTGGGTTGGAACCCTATCTGGTAAAATAGTCTCTCGCGAAAGAAGCCTCGCATTTGGGCAGCGCGCCCGCCAACGCTGCCCTCAGGAGATTTTGAGGGCTCGTATAGCAGTGAGGGATGTTGAAGGTATAAATAAGGCTGTAAAGTGGAGACAAGAAATGAAAGATGTGAAATTGGGTATGGAAGGAAGAGGAAAAGGAAAGAGGGAGCGTTGTTCTGCTTATGAAAGATAAGTGGCAAGTAGTTTCAGGAAAAAAAAACTCACCTACAAACAAAATTTCTAAAAAATTACCGATTGGTAATATTTTGTTTTTGTTTGGATATTTTAGTCTTTATGGCAACTAGTAAAATTTCAGGAACAAGCCACAATTATTAGTGATTAGTAATTTTGTATGATTTTTTAGAAATTTTGTTTCTAGGCGAACTTTTTTTGAAGCTGTACATAAGAATAAATCTAAATGTATAAATGACAAATGTCTGCATGCTAAATTTAAGTTTACCAGAGTGAAAGAAACAGTGATTGTAGCATAAACATCATGTGACTGATTGTGTAGAAGAGAAGGTTTTCTGGAATGTGTTAAGTAATGTGGTTAGAAGTGTGTATATATAGTGATTGTAATAAGTGGTCTGAATGAAAAAGTGAGAGGTTGCCCTGAGCCTGGAAAGCGGGATGCACTCGAAATGAATGGTAATGGCGATACAATAAAAGAATTATTTGTGAAAGGAGGCCTCTGCGTTACAGATACATTCAACAGAAAAGTATCCAAAAAAATACTTCATATACTGTGGTAGAGCGGTTGCTGATTACGTCATCAAATTATATTATAGAGTTGTAAGTGATCGGCAAAGTTGGTAAAACTGTGAACTTTTGTACTTTATATTAGTGGTGTACCGATTAATATGCATCGGCAGAATCGGCCATTTTGGGGGCATCGGCATCAGCTAAATTTAGCCGATTCTTTGAAATTTTTAAATTTTCATTACAAAAGAAAATCTGTATTTATAGAAAGTTGAACAAAGAAAAATCACTATTTATGATGATTTATACTCATTTCCAAATGTATTTATATAAAAATATTTGACTTTCTCGAAAACGGCAAAGTTTATAAGTTTTAATTAGCTAATCTCTAAATATTAAAACTATTGTAATCTCCTACTTCATATTAATAATAATTGTATATTAAGTTGTACTTTATAATTTATATATTAAACCATATTATCATGTATACTTTGTTTAAAATATTTTAATAATTTTATAAACCCAAATTGTATATCCATTTTTTTCATTCAAATAGGCCACTAGGGCCTTCAAATTTTAATGAAAAATTTTGTTGTTGTTTACATTGTTGTAGAAAGAAAATACGTTCAACATAAGGAAAACCAATTGCTTGAAATATTAGTATTTAATTTATGAAAATAAAATAAAATTATTTTATAATTTTACTGAGTAAAATAAAAGTATTTAACATCACTTTAGCTACGGTATATGAGTAGCAAATTCCGGTGGTGTATATTGTGGAGTGAGCTAAGGAAAAGCACTTACACAAATTTGAAATGTAAAAGTACGAAAATTGAAAGTTTTCACATTAGATTAGTAAAAATTATGAAGGGAATCGATTTTTTAAAATATAGGCAAAGAATCGGCATCGGTATCGGTAGTTTTTTATGGGATCGGCATCAGCTAAATTTTGGAATCGGTACATCACTACTTTTTATTATTATTTGTAAGGAAATTTAATGAAGCGGTTGTTCCTTAATTTGAAAACTAGACAGTATTAATTCAAAAGTGTTGTCAGTGGTAATGGTAAGCTTTACTCTGTTTATAGTCTTGCTTTCAATAAAAGTGCTTATAATTACACGCAATGTTAAAGATTCCTTTAGTGTAATATAACTGTTTAACTTGCAGGTTCACGTTTTACGCGTGATGTTTAAGAGATTGAAGTGATTCGTCAATTAGTAAAAGTAAAATTTAAGTAATATGTTTTATTGTAAATGGAAATTGTGATTTCTACAAATCATTTGCAGCATCAAAATCATAAAATTGGTTATCATAAAATGTGAAATTGTATCATAATTATATCGTAGGTTAATTGGGATTGGTGGATCGAGCTAACTTGCTGAGAAGCGCGAGTAACTCTGTACTTAACAAAGTATTTTATGTGTATAAATTTGTCTTGCTATTGTGTATACTGTTCAGTAATATATTGTAACGTACTGGAAGGGTAGTTCAAATAACTTCGAGCCGTTACCTATAATAATAAACTGTAATTTGCAGGCAATCGAGTTGGGAGCTACGGACGTGAGGTCCAGTTCCAACAACGAGAAATAGCACTGGCTCAGCAACCCTATTCAGGCCTTGACTATTTAGCTTGTCACGTATCCTGTCGCGAACCTGTATTTGTCCAAGGTAAGTCTGTGTTTTCTGTTCTTCCCCCAATGGTTTGTAGTGGAAGGGTACAAAACCGTGTGAATTATGACTGTTATCTTCAGGATTTTATCAGTTCTTCAGTACAGTTATTTTGAATTGAGCGTTATTTTCCTTTCAATTAAGGCGTCTTAACTTTCCTTAAGAGATATAAGTGTGGTCATAGGTTGTCAGTATAAAGGCTGGGAACGGAAGTGCTCAGGGTAAGAAATTGTACACTCGCAGCTTTGGAAGATTCTCGTACAGAGAAAGAGAAGAGATTGGAGAAAAATCTGATAGATTGTGTTGGTGAATAAAATACATTGAGGAATGTACGTAATACGAAAAAAACTGCTCAGGGCTTGAATCGAGTTTTGTCAGACTGTATGACTATATTTCGTTAAGTTGGTGTTTTGGGAAGGTTATTTAACCTCCTCCGTAACATCAAAAGTCATATGATGGAGGGGACCTACAACTTTACGTGGGATCCGAACCCCGGGTCACTACATCATCTGGACGCAGATGCAGAGGACGGTGCCCATCCAAACACTACCCAGACTCAATGTCATTTAACTTCTCTGATCGATGGGATGAAGTGGTGTTCTTATATGGCCGATGTAGCCCTCATCAAAGGGAGGAAGAGTGAACGGTGTCCAGAAAATTCGGTCTTGGAAATTTCGGTTAGGTTAGGTTAGGTTAGTAGGTCAGGTCTTGGAAATTTCGGTTAGGTTAGGTCTTGGAAATTTTGGTTAGGTTAGGTCAAAAAAATTGCCCCGAACTAATAATACCCTTGAAGCATTTCATTCTGCATTAAAATCATCAGTTAGAAGCAGACTAAAATTTCACATTTGCAACGAGGAGAGAAGCCAAGTAAAAAGAAAAAATATGAAACACTCGACTCGCGAATCGAAATACTCGCGCAAAACTATGTTGAAAGTGATAAAATTGCCTTCTTGAAATCTGTCGCTCATAGCTTAATTTCATTTTAACTTTTCTTTTCGAGTCTCAAGACCGAATCTTCCAAGACCGAATTTTCCGAGACCAAATTTTCCGAGACCGAATTTTCCTAGCAACAGAGAGGGAGAATGGCAATTCAAATAAGATGGCAACAGGGTATATAAGAAGAGTAGAGAAAGTCCTTCGTGAAGTAAACAAATGCATGTACAGAATGTTGAATGTGTATAAGGAATGTTTAGTGACGACGGCATCTGTGTGTACGTGTGTGTGTGTGTGTGCGCGCGTACAAAATGGAGTGAAGAGACTACTGCATGGGGGAACGATGAGGTGAAAAAAGTAGTGAAAGAAAAGAGCCTGGGAAAGAATGTTACAAACTCAGCCTGGCAGTGATGAAAGAAACTGGGATCAGTGAAAGAAGGCCACCCCCAGCCTTCTTTAGTTAGCTTTATAAGGCTAACTATCGAAAATATAACGACCTAACCTAACCAATCGTCAAGGGCATACAGTTGACCTAACGACTGGTTAGGTTAGGTCGTGATATTTTCATTAGTTAGCCTTATAAAGCTAACAAAAGAAGGCTGGGGGTAGCTTTCTTTCATTGATCGAGAAACTCTAATATTAGAGTTATGCAAAGAATGCAAGAAGGTTGAGTGGAAACGGCAAAACGAGAGCAGATGAAGACTTCAGAAGGAAGATGAATGAGCAGTACTTGAAAAGCAGTCATTCTGGAAAGAAGTGAGAAAGTGCAAAGGGTCAGTCTGGTGGAATGACTGGTAAGGAGGATAATGTCAATGTGATAGAGTAAGATCAACAAAGTTTTAAAGTTTTAAAGAATACTTCAATGATCAGGAAACAAATGTGAGTACACTTCGGTTTGGTGGCCTATGTATAAGTGTATGCCAAGGAATAGAAGGCATCACGTTAGAGGAAGCTAAACGAGCAGTACGTTGAAGAAATGAAAATCGGCAAGAATTTGTTTTATGTAGGAAGGAGGGGCCAAGGGCAAATGCCCGCAAAAGCGCCCCTCCCATGGAAGAAGAAGAGAGCCAAAATCAAGGTCCGGGGTTTTCGAGATGCCTAAACACTTTGCGTTGAAAGATGGGAGGTCATAGATAGGAGGAAAGATGGATTGAGAAAGATTGTCCCAGAGTTGACTGGTTGAGTAGATGAAAGACTGAAAATACCGATTAACCCTCGCATTAGATAGTTGGGCATAAAAGGAATGAGAAAGTGTAGAAAGTCTGGTACTGCGTGCTCTCCTTAAAGGAGGAGGCATGTAGTTAGAGATGTCAGAAGAGCAATGTCCGTTATATAGCGATAGTAAAGAGGGAGTGAGGCAACATTGCGGCGAAGAGAGAGAGAGATTAACAATCGGCAAGAGGCGGGGAATTGATGAGACGAAAAGCTTTGATTCTACCCGGTCAAGTACGGCTGTGTGGGTTGAACCACCCCACACATGAGAAGCATACTCCATACAGGGACGAACAAGACCCCTGTACAGAGACAGCAACTGAGTGGGGGTGAAGAAACCACGGAGGCGGTACAGCACACCTAACCTCTTAGAAGCTGTTATAGAAAAAGAATATATGTGATCTTTCCAGGAAAGATCACGAGAAAAGGAAACGCCAAGAATGTTAGGAGAAGAGGAAGGATTGAGTTGTGTGTTGTTGAAGTCGTGTGGAAGATTGTGACGAGTAGACAAATGGAGGAACTAAGTTTTTGAGGCATTGTAAACCACAAGGTTTTCTCTGCCCCAATCAGAAATAGCAGAAAGATCAGAGGTCAGGTGTTCCATAGCCGTACTACGCGAATCATGGAGTGACTGTTGAGAGGGACGCTTTGGGAAGTGGGTGGAGAAGTGAAGAGTGGAATCATCGGCATAGGAATGAATAGGACAGGAAGTACAAATTAAAATAATAATAATAATAAATAAAAGGAAAAGAGTGGGTGACAGGACAGAACCCTGAGGAACACCACTGTTAATAGCTTTAGGAGAAGAACAGTGGCCATCAACAACTGTAGCTATAGATCGGCCAGGAAGGAAATTAAAGATGAAGGCACAGATAGAAAGATAGAAACCGAAGCAGGGCAGTTTCGAAATTAAAGATTTGTGCCAGACTCTATCCAAAAGCTTTTGATATGTCTAGCGCAATAGCAAAAGTTTCACCGTAGTCCCGAAAGGAGGATGACCAAGAGTCAGAGAGATATGCAAGAAGATCACCAGTAGAGCGTTCCTTGCGGAATCCATACTGACGATCTGAAAGAAGATTGTGAGAAGAAAGGTGTTTAAGAATCTTCCTATTAAAGATAGATTCAAAAACTTTGGAAAGGCAAGAAATCAAAGCAATTGGACGATAGTTGGAGGGTTGAGAGCGGTCACCCTTCTTTGGGACAGGCTGAATGAAAGCGAACTTCCAGCAGGAAGGAAAAGTACCAGGTAAAAGACAAAGACGAAAGAGTTTGCCTAAGAAGGGTGTCAGCACAGAAACAGAGTTCTTAAGAACAACAGGAGGGACACCATCAGGATCGTACGCCTTCCTAGAGTTGAGCCCAGATAGGGCAGAAAGAACATCTTTGGAAGAGATTCTAATTTTAGATATAATTAAGTCAGAGGAAGGAATAGATGGAGGAACAGCACCGGAATCGTCCAGGGCTGAGTTGGAAGCGAAAGTTTGAGCGAAGAGTTCAGCTTTGTCAGGAAAAGAGACGGCAACTGTGCCGTCGGAATGGAAAAGAGGAGGGAAAGAAGAGGAAGTAAAGTTGTTAAAGAGGTTCTTAGCTCGGTGCCAGAAAGAGCGAGAAGAATTAGAATTGGATAGATTTTCACATTTTTGTTGGATGAAGGAATTTTTGGAGAGCTGAAGAGCAGATTTTGCACGATTCCGGGCACAAATATTAACTGACTGAGAGTCAGGAGTTGGATGGCGACAGTACCTTCTGAAAGCCTCCTCTCTGTTGCGGATAGCATTAAAACAAGTAAAGTTAAATCAAGGTTTTTTTTGCATTATTAGTAGGAATAGAATATGGAATGTACGCCTTCATGCCCGAGAGAATCACCTTTGTGATGCACTAAGCACACCCAGAAGGACCCCGGCTACGGAAGCAATAATCATTCCATGGGAAATCAAAGAAGTACTGCCTAAGGGGCTCCCCAATCAGCGACGCCAAAGTGCCAAACACGTGTTCTCTTGGGAGGATCCAAAGGCCGAATTGGAGCGATAGGACAGGAAACAGATATAAGATTGTGATCGGAGGAGCCCAACGAAAAGTTTCACAGAGTAAGAAGAAGGTTGAGAGGTAAGAAATAAATCCAGAATGTTAGGCCTATCTCCAAGGCGATCGGGGATACGAGTAGGATGCTGTACAGTGTACAATCTGCTCTAGGTTATTTAGGATAGAAAAGTTGTATGTAAGCTAGTTCCCCAGGGATGTCAGTGAAATGGGAGGAAAGCCACAGTTGGTGGAACGTTGAAATCTCCTAAACTGGAGATTTCAGCAAAGGGAGAGCGGGAGAGAATGTATTCCATTTTGGAAGTGAGGTAGTCAAAGAATTTGGATAGTTAGTAGAATTAGGAGAGAGGTAAAAAGTGCGGCTGTATTTAGTTTGAGATTGGCATGTAAGCCGTAGCTAGAGGGTATAGGTGGAATATGCAGTGAGTGATTAAATATGGAGGTGGAATAGTGCTTGAATGGCTGGGAAAGATGTTAAAAACAGGTGAAAAAGTGACTGGATGAAAGTTGTAATTATAAACTTTGGCTACATAAAAATGAAGTTGAAAAAAAGTGAATGTAAAAATTAAAGGACGTGCGTCTTTTAAGTTTAGCTGTAAAAGTGTATGGGTGTTGACAAGAAAATTTTAAAATTAAAAATCCTTTGGATGGAAATGAACAAGAGAGGATGCATTAATTGAGTGTTTGCAACTGACTGACAGACTAAGTAATAAGAAAAGGTGTACATTTTATCTTTAGATTTCGGAAAATATGATCAAGTGAAGGAGAGTGTAGACAGAAATCGACCAGGGAAGTACTCCGGGGGTGGGGGATGTAACGTTAGGCAGGAGATATCGAGTGTTGGAACTCGCGTTTCTCCTGTCACCGTCCTTCTTAACTGATCTTTTTCCGTATCTCATTTAGCCTGAAGCAGTCCAGCATGCTTCTCTCTCTTTATTCCTCGCTACACATGTATGCATTTTGCACACTGCATAATATTGTCAAAATTTAGAAAAAAAAGCAAAATGGCATCGTTTTTAAAAACCTCGGAGTCCCGTGGAGAGGGACCGTAAATATCCTTAATCCTGGTTCCCCTGCTGCCGGTACCGGGAACGCAGGCCAGGGCAGCGGGGCTGGTTCTGCTACCACCCATTCGAGATGTTCTGAACCTCTGTCCGATTAATTTTTAATAAACTTCCGCAAAATTCGTGGCCTTTCCTCCAATTTCCTCTCCTCCTCACTGAAACTCTAGTGACTGAGACGACTGACAGCAACACTTTTTATATACCCTCCTACTTTCTCTATACTCAATTTCATTCCGAAGGCGAATGTTCCGTATATGTACCCAGTGGCGGATCCAGGGAGGGGCTGAAGGGGCTTCAGTACCTCTCCCATTTGATAGAGAGGTTTCGCATTCCCAATGTTTCCCGTCTCAATCAACCACATTCTCTGAGTAGACAAGCGTGCAGGAGGTAAATATGACGTTTAGTGCATATCATTTTGGGGTAGGTACATCACGTACATGCGTATACATTCCTATGGGTGCGTGAGATTGTGCGCGTACTGTGTCTGCGTGTGAGTACTTACATGGCTTAAGAATGTCATTTTCCACATTTAGTGCGCGAAACGAGTTATCATGCGCTCTTAGTGATTCTTCGGCATCCCCCAGCCACGGTTCGAGATGAGATACAAAGCTCTGGCCAATATTTGACAAATTGACTAAAATATTAACTTGAAAGTTGTCGAAATTTGCGTGTCCGCTTAAGCGCCATCTTGAATCTGCCCGCGGTCGTATCCATTCGATTGATGTCATTTCATGTCATGAAGGTGATACCGGAAAAAGTTGACACTTTTGTCAACAAAAAATCGGCGGACCCTCCTGAAATGAAGAGAATTTGTTTGGAGGTCTTATGAGATGGGACGATCCATTGGCATATTATTTTGTAATTCATTCTTCATCAGAATGATATAATTCACAGTAATTCCCTTTACACTAATTTTACAGCGTTTCACAGTTACAGTAATGACAGCAAGCAAAAGACGCAGTTGTAAATACAATTTTAGTGATCTTATTAACAAGCAAGTCTTCTTTTTGCTAAGTTTGGACAGTTGGCTAAAAATTGCCTATTCATTATTTCTATTGTCAAGCAAGTATTTTCTGGATTCGGTTGAACATTAAAAGAATTATAGATAAGCTGTTCTTCGAATAAATTAGTAATCGTTGAACATTAAACTTATTACAGTGTGTTTTTGTGGATTGAATTGCATGTCAACAACAATCTTATATCTGTTTCCTGTCCTATCACTCCAATTCGGCCTTTGGATCCTCCCAAGAGGAGGCCCTTAGGCAGTATTCCTTTAATTTATCATGGAATGATTTCTACTTCCGTCGCCGGGGCGACTCAGTGTGCTGAGCGCATCACGGAGGTGGTTCTCTCCATATTCTTTTCCTAAAACTAATTCAAAAAACTTTGGTTGTTCTAATGTTATCCGCAACAGAGAAGAGGCTTTCAGAAGGTACCGTTGCCATCCAACTCTCGACTGGGCATTCGCCCTTGACCCCTCCTTCCTACACAAAAAATGTGTGCGTGGTGGCATGCGCTTAGAATGTATGGTGTTAGTGGTAAGTTGTTAAATGCTGCGAGAAGTTTTGGTATGGGCAGTAGCGTGATACAGCTTATGATGTCGCCGTGACTGTTTAATGTGTATTTACAGATGGGTTAATGTATGAGATGAAACCATGAAAGATGAATGTCGCATCTGGTGTGTACTGATTTCAGTAAATCAAAATCGGAATTAAGGAATGCAGTGACTGGTTTTGTTGACGTATGTGAAAGGAGATTATTAAAAGTCACTGTAAATTAATCTAAGGGTCTTGTCACTGAGAGAGGAGCTGGCATGTTGTGTTGTGGTGAAAGTAAAAAATTTGGAAGTTGCAAAAGAATTTAAATATTTTGGGTATTTGATTGATGTACAAGTGCAATGGAAGTTGAAAATAGATTTGTGACAGAGGAAGTAAATCATAGGAACGATAAAAGCCATGATAGTGTAGATGCAACAGGAGGTTTACGTGAGGGTGTATTAGTGCTGACATGATGTATGAATGTGAAATACTTGTTTGGCATGATATTTTAATGTTGAAACTGAGAACCACGGCGTTGAGTATTTTATGAACCAAAAGCGGTGAAAAACGGATTACCCAAATGAGAATGATGTTCAAGAAAGGTGTGGAGTAAAAGACAAAGATGAGAATAGAGGGTAGTACATGCTGCGTTTGTATGGTGAGGTATTGATGATAAATAATGATGGAACTGATGGAAAGGTATGAAACTGTGATTGCATACAGTAGGTATAAGTAGAGGCAGAACGCATAAAAAAGGAAAAGATGTAACTAGTGAAAGTGCCAACAAAGGTGATATGAATGTGGCACAAGTTAATCAGAAACAGTGGAATGAAGACTATGGTCTCACCTGATGTACCACTAGAGATTTACTTCCACTTTGTCATGAAAGATAACACTGGATCAGAGGTTGGATTGGTACCTTGTGGCGATTCCTGGGTCTCCTTATGTAAATTCATCAGCGTCTCTCCAGTTCCCAGTGAGAATAAGGAATGGGTTCTTGGATAAGAGCAGAGATGGGCACGATCTTGATCTTCAAGATCAGATCGTGATCTTGAAGATCAAGATCGTGATCTGATCTTGATGATCACTTTTATTATGGTGATCTTGATCTTGATCTAAGATCACTTTATTTCTTGTGATCTTGATCTTGAAGATCACTTTAGACTTCAAGATCACTTTTAATTTCAGATTCTTAAATATGCCGCTATGCGAATGTCATTTGTTTTTTGTCCAAGCGACATCTGGTGGCAACTTTGTTCAACACCGACTGTTTATGTTTTCTGTTAGTTGGGTGACTTGCGTCATGCGTGGGCTCATGGAAGGTGTAGTTGCTGTGGAATTTAGGCTCGTAAAAAGTGTAATTTACTGTGCAATTATGTTAAAAGTGTTCTATTAATATATTATTATATATAGGCATAAAATATAGCCTATAGGTCCGTATTCATAATAAATTAATTCTAAACATATTTTATTTACAGATTGAATTTTTTAATAATGAGTGCAATTTTACAACTTCAGCAGGCTCCCAAGGGAACCAAATATTCTAGGTTGTCACCAGAACAGTATTCATATATTTAGATAACAATGTTGGTAATAAGGATCAATCTGTGCTATTGAACGGAAAATATTTTAAAATTGTCGAAAAAACTGGAAACAGTATCAAAGTTATTTGTAGGCAGTGTACAAAGAAAACTACAATTCTGTCTGCTGGCCTCGACTCAACAAGCAATCTTCTGAGGCACCTCAGGGTTAGTACTACTTAGTAACTAAGTAGTAAGTAGCAACATTAACATAATGGTTCAAGTCATATTTTAAGTGACTGGTGCCATACAAGACTAATGCTACATTTACATAGACGTCCATTTGAATATATTGTGCACTTCAGATATTAATAGATTATGGACTAGTAACTACATTAAAAACTGCCGATATCCAACTATAATAAAACGCCAGGTGTATCTGTCTTTCTCTCTGTCTGATCCATGTCTGTAATTTCTCCTATTTAGTTACTGAAGGACGAAATTCGGCTTTCAATTTAACATAGGATAAAAATGCACTGATCATGGTGAAAATAATTTTAGTTAAAGATAACAAAATTTTAGAATCTTGTTAAGTATTAATTTCAACTAGAAGTTTGATACTCTGATAAATATTATACAGGGTGTTCAAGAAGTCTCTCCGCATGATAATAATTTATTTTCTTGTGCAGAAACTACATTCGGATCTTTTGGGTGAATATGAATCGGAGAAGAAATCTCGCAAGCGTCCAGCTAAAGAAGAAGATGCCAGCGGCAGCAATGCTGGCCCTGCCAAAATTGCCAAGCAGTCAACACTAAGCATGTTCCACATTTCCAAGCAAAAACCAGGACCACCAATATGCAAGGATATCCTTGAAAAGAAGATTCTCTCGCTTGTGGCTGATGGGCTCCTACCATTGAGCCTAGTTGAACTACATGAATTTAAGGATCTTCTTTCATGTTAGTATAACTCAAATATTTTGCTATTTTTTCCATAGCTAATATCTGATTAAAATAATTAATCATATTATTTGTATGAACATTAGACTATCGCTAGCCTAGCTAAATATTTTGATATTTTTTCCATAGCTAATCTATTGTATTTGTTTTAATTTTTAAATATTTTTTTCAGACGTCAACCCGGCTGTTCAGGTGCCATCTAGACGCACCCTGGCTAGATCTCTTGCAACAACAACCAGTACAATGAAGGAAGACATACAAGCAAAACTGGCAGCAGTTGACCATGTGTGTATTACATGAGACATATGGTCAACTAATCACCGCAGTTTCATGGGAGTCACTGCGCATTGGGTATGCTATTGATTTAGTGTATTATTTTTATATAATTGATAAATTGACCATTGGTGATAGACTGATAGTCTGATAGACTTATAGTATAATCTTTTCAATTATTCGACATGTGTTCCTCATTCATTAATTTGGTGAGTCTTCATTTTGCTGTGATTCACAGTAATTTCACACTAATTCACTGATTCTGTCATCTGTCATTGTGTCTGATTCACAGCAAAATGTGGAAGAGTCCATATTCACAGGCTGTGAATATGGACTTTTCCACATTTTGCTCTTATGGGATGGGTCACTGATGTGGTGGTATGGTAGGCGACTCATCGCTGAATTGCCTCCTTTATATCACATAGTTCTTCTCTTCAATGTTTGGTGGCGCAGTTTAGCTGGTGCGTGTCTAACCAATATTATTAAATTAAGCTTAAAAAAATGTTCATACAAACATTGATTTTATATTCTTACATTACAGATCAATGATGACTTGTCGCGAGGATCAGCTGCACTGGCATGCCGAAGATTTCGTGGAACACATAGCTTTGATAAAATTGCTGGAATATTGGACAGGATCAACTCGGAGCATGGTTTATCTTATAGAAAAGTTGTATCTACAGTCACCGACAATGCATCGAACATGGTGAAATGCTTTAAAGAGTTCGGTGTTCGTGTTCAGAATCGTACTGACGACATTGATGAAGATGATGCAGATGAAGATGATGATGAAAAAGATTCAGATGGAGAGGTTATCATCAGCAACTTTCCTGAACATTCAGGAGAGCATGGAGAGGAGTCAGTGAAACTATCATCCCATATTCGATGTGCCTCCCACACATTGAACTTGGTAGCAACAACTGATGCAGATAAAGGACTGAATTCACCTGGACTAAAGAAGATAAAGCATTCTGCAATGGGAAAATGTTCGGCGCTGTGGAATGCTGCTGGTAAACCCAAGTCAGCAGAAAAAATACAGGAAATAACTGGCGTCCAATTTAGGTACCCATGCGTCACCCGATGGAACTCAATGTACGACTCATTAAGCCAAATATATAAACATAAGAACGACGTGAATGTAGCTCTTGAAGAACTGAATCTACCCATCCTCAAAGACAATGAATTGGAATTTATTTCAGAATATTTGTCTGTTCTAAAACCAATTGCAGCAGCCCTCAACAAATTACAGGCAGAGAAAGAATGCTACTACGGTTGTCTTCTTCCAACAGTCCTAGTGACTCAAGATGCTCTCGCAAGATTGGAGCCTATCCAACCAAACGACCTGCGCTTGAGACACTGCATGCCATTACTGGCAGCAGTCGTCTCTGGCTTCAATGCCAGATTTGGTCATTTTTTGTCGTTGAGCCCCGAGGTAACTGATGCCGTTTTGGCCTCAGTATCTCATCCGTATTTCAAACTTAGATGGATATCATTGTTGCAAGGGCCTAATTTCGGCGATCATGAAGCAATCAAGTCTCAAGTAAAAGACAAGCTGCAAATGGCTGTAAGAAATTGTAATTCTGACAGCAGTGGTAATAGTTCGGTGAACTCACTCATCATCTGAAGACGATTTCTTCAGAACTATGGACGGCTCATTCTCTGCTCCTAACAACAAGGAAGACTTGGAAGTCCTCAATTATTTGCAGGACACCAGTAAGGCACTCGACTCTTTAGATAGGTATCCTGCTATAAAGATCTTCAAGAGGTGTAACACCACGCTACCTTCCTCTGCACCAGTGGAACGGTTGTTTTCGTTTGCTGGCATGGTTCATAGCCCCAAACGAAGTCGTCTCTCGGATGGTAACTTTGAACAATTGGTTTTGCTGAAAGCAAATGTTTACAGCGGTTGAACATTAAATTAACACTCTTAACTTGCGGTTTTTACCCTTATATTGTCAGTAATTGCGTACTGCAGTAAAACTGTAAAATTAAATTCTATGTAAAAAAATGTTTACTTATATATGCTGACCATTCATTGATATGGGTTATGGACCTGGTGAAATGAGAATTGAGAAAATAGAACTAAAAACTATATGTAGGTCATTTAATAGTTTTTTCTTTGCTGATAAGTTATGATAATACTAAGTTTTAAGTTTACCACCTGAAAAACTGAAAGGGGAATCGTCAATCCCCGTGGTTTAGATCAGGTGACATGGGTAGGATGCGATGCTTGTATTGCCTCAGCCCTCAGGGGAGTATTAGGAGTGATACTTTTCAGGAGTGATTAACAAAATAATTTGTTTTTGTTTACTCTACAAGAGTACAACTTTTTTCAATTCATATAAAAGTGATCTTGAAAAGTGATCTTCAAGATCACATTTTTCTGGTGATCTGATCTTGATCTTCAAGATCACCAAAGTTGGTGATCTTGCCCATCTCTGGATAAGAGTAATATACAGGGTGTTCTAAAAATTACCGTGTGACTGCTGATCGACACGCACAAAAGTTTACTCGTTGTGAATAATGTATTAAAGTTGAAGGAAGACACTTTGAACATATAAAATAAACAATTGTTGCTGTATTTGAAATAAGATTGTTAAATATCGCCTAATGTTTTAGCAAGTTTACTAGGTAATTTTGGAACACCCTGTATGTATGCGTAATTACGAGTGTGAGCAGTGACCATTCAGTAATCCACTGGATTTTTTGTCATTGAGGTTATTTGACGGAGGGGGACTTACGGGGCATCCGAACCGAACCATGGATCGCTAGATGGTCTACAACCCCCCCCCCCCCCCCCCCCCCCGTCAGATTAATTTTATTGAAAATGGAAACACGAAATAGAGAATTATATATATATTATAAGGCCACTTAGTGTTGCCAAACGGCGTGTCAACCTCTGTGGCGTGATAAAAAGATTATCCTCCCATCCAATATGTATTTGAAAAAATAAAATGCTTCACACAAAAATAATGCAAGAAGTACAGCCTAAAGAAAACAGTACTGATAAATTCAATAAAGCATAGAATAACTCGACAACCCTTCACATCACTTATATTTACAACGTACCGATTCGTAGAACAAATCGCAATTGCCAATTGTAAATGTTAAAAAATGACGTCATCAATGATGTCACGGCGGAACTTTTATCACGCCACACCTCCCCTTACGCTGAATTTATTTTGTTTCCTAATCAGTTTTTGGCACGTGCTGTTAGTGACTACACAGTGTAGAGTTTATTTTTGTATTCCATTTTATTAACTGTGTAGTGTGTTCAGTTTGACTGGCCAATATTGCCATGACTGTTTTAACAGTGCCTGCCTCTAGTGCTCCAATTGAGCGTGTATTTAGCCATGGAAGCATAATAATGAGGCCCAACAGAAGTCGAACTTCAGCAGATCTTCTGAGCATGCTGATGTTCCTTAAGTGTAGTAATGAGCACCTACCATGCTTTAAATAAATGCACAAGTCAAACTGGGTAGTGGGTAGTGTTCATTAAACATCTGAGAAAGTAGTTATTAGTTTATTAATATACTTAACATAGTCTAATTTCCATAGTAATGTAAAACAAATTGAAAGGGCATGAGCTTGGTCTCGATCTCGAATTTTAAGGCTCTCGATCTTGGTCTCACAGGATCAGGTCTCGGACTTGGTGGTCTCGACTACATCACTGAAATCTACTTTGTTGTAAACCGAGTGACCCCTCCCACTAAAACAAACATGGTGATCAAAGGGACTGGAAACAAAAAACTACCCATTTAACTTTATTATGATACCAATGTGCTGAATTAGTAACACCCACTGAATGTAGGAAAATTAAAGTTTAAAACTTTTCAAATAGCATTCATACAACTCACTCGCGTAACGAAAGAAATTCAAATAAAAACCAATGTAGGAAAATGAATTGTCAAATAAGCAATCATCAAAATTGTATGGATGTTAAACTGGTTTTTTTCGAAGTTTCTTTTACAGTTTCACTGTTAAAAAGCGAGTGAGAGATGGATAACTCCTTATCAAAGAATTGCTCTAAAAGTAACTATAAAAACCATAGCTACAATCGAGTTAATAAATTTATTTGAAGTAGGTGTAATTATTGGAATAAAAGCTGCCAAATAAGATAATCATTCGTTATAAGCATTTTAAAATCTTTTTAATAACCCTTTAATCTGAAATTGTAGTTGCGAGATCACCGAACAATATAAAAAGTTTTTTTTTTTTTATTAAAAAATAAAGAAAAGTTCCTCTCTACCAAACTCAAAATTTTAATTTATTAGTATATAAACTCTAAAAACATGAATACTGATTTAATTTTAAAATACTTCCATTCAATATATATATTTTCTAATAATACATTTCATAAATAAGATTCCATAAAGCTATTCCGGCAGTACTAAAAAGCGAAGTTAATTCTAGGAATAATTCATAGCCGTTTGTTCCCTTAAAAGCCCGAGAAAGCGAGGGGAGAAACCGTGATCTAATTGGAGAATAAAGTGCGAGTAAAATCTATGTAATCGTAGGCTCCAGGAATTGGTTGCTCCGTCTTCGGATCGTGGTAAGGCTTCATGCGACTAGCGCAGTAATCCGCCATCTCTTTGGTAAGGTTCTGGAATTATAGGGAAAAAAAAAAGTGATTAATTTCCGTTTCAACTACTAAATTTAAGAACCTGATACTTCATATTTTTAAAAATTAAATACAAAAATGAATGAAAGCCACCGCACCTGGTATAACTCCTCCCTGGTAACGTAGAGTCTGTCCCCTGCTGAAATCGCCCTAAACGCGTTCTCAATTTCCTCCGAGCTCCTTACGTTCTCCGTTTCCTTCGAGATCATGAACGCCATGTACTCCTGCAAGGACACGAACCCGTCCCTGTTGGGATCAACTGCGTCCAAGATAGTCTCGAATTCGGGATCTCTCTGCCCTTCTTCCACCATGGGTAAATCATAGCCTAACGCTCTCAAGCAGGACTTGAATTCAGCGTGGTTCAGACGTCCACATTTCTCTTTGTCGAAATGCTGTGCAGAAAACAAATTTTTAATTAACCTTTGTTTTAAAACAATAGTTCTAGCAAATATTTGCTGTGTGTGTTAAGGCTAGCTATCCTTATAGAATTTTTAAATATTTACAAAAATTACTTCGAAATTAATTAATTTATTCCAGGAAAACACACACACAGTTACCCTTGAACCAAATTACATAAATAAACCAACTGTAACGTACCTTGAACATCATGCTGAACTCCTTGAGAGCATCTTCAGAAACACCCGATTGATTCCGAGCTTGAATTTGCTGCTCCAGATTATGCTGCATTCTCATTCCCAATTGATCAAGTTGGTCCCATTGCTGCGCTAAGCCCAGTGCTACCCGGAAGTAAGTTATTTAGTACTCATACTGGCTCATGAAAACACACTACTTCTAAGTTTTCAATGTTATATTGTTACTTCAATATAAAATTTCCATCCGTTTTTCAGATTAATACTTCGAAGTCTTACTACAGAATACTTTCACTAAGTGCAGAGAAATTACAATAATCCCAAACTAATTTAGCTCTTACAGGTGTGAAGTACGTGGAAATTAAAATGACTACTAAAAAAACTATTCGTCAAGGACCATATCACTGCAACAGCTTAAACAAGAACTATGTCGGATCATTATTAACGCCGCCTACATTTGTGACCTTCACCTTTGATTCTTACTCTTATCGCACACTTTTGAACTGATGAAACTCCCCAAACATGGATCAGTACAAGTTATAGCACGGAACACCATTTTCTATCTCCGACTTCATACAAGGATCGTTTAACCGCCTTCACATCCAAGGTCATATGACGGCGAGGACCTACAACTTTACGTAAAATCCGAATCACGAGTCGCTGCATAATTTGGACGGAAAATATCCCCTCCCCTCTCCCATGTCGCTTAACTTCGTAATATGCGGGAAGCGGTGTTACGATGTCTGCCACAACCAAACCCGCGATTAATTTTGAATGGATAGAAAATGAAATACCGAGTTGGTAATTTTAGTTTTAAAAATTGATCAATTCATGATCATCAATCCCGACTTTTTCCCCCAATTTCCTCCATCAGAAGAGAATGCATCTCTTATAAACTTAGAAACAGAATTATGAAATGCATAATAATTGAAGAATTTTCAATGCTGAATTAAATTTACTGTTATGTGCTATTCTAGTTTAAATGAACTATAAATCATTAAAAGCTTGTGCCTTCCGACAGTATCAGAATACCCACTCAATACCCGATATAACCGCGAAATTTTTATATTCTGTCATTAATTGAGGTTTCTTTTCAACTCATTGATTTGAACTGAATTGATCTTTGATATAAAAACATACGCAGTGGAAATAATAAAAGTGAAATGACCACCCGCCTGGCCCCTAACTCTTGTTCAGGAGACATCGTCTTGTGACGATACACAAATGAAGTTTCAGTTTACGTTGAGTAGTTCAAAATTTACAGGACAGAAACGTAGGTGTCATAAATGGAGAAGCGCAATCCAGTATGAGCATCTCCAAACTTACTTACTTGGTCGGTGTTCTAAGTCAGGAGCAGTCAGTCCTGTAAATCGCAAAACACAATATTTCTAGTAGTCCTGCCTTCTTACCTGTGTTCAGTGTATCGATTATCTAGAATGAGTTGTTCTTCTAGTATTTGCCCCAAATCCTCTATTTTCTTCAATTCTGAGCGATGTTCACGAACTTGCGCCGCTTTCTTGCGAGTAGCTTCCAACTGCTGTTCTAACGTGCCGGAACCTTCCATCATGGCCGATCTAGAGGGAAAATAAGTGTATCAGGACATCACGTAACCATCCATTTTAAAAATTGCAAAAGCCTCTATTCTTTAAACTATATTCACAAATTTCAGTCATTCACGCATACATTTCATGTATCATTTAAAATATAGTGTTCTAAAGTAAAATGATTGTGCTTTAACATTTAACACTAATTATGGCTATTAGTAAAATACATCGGGCTAAAATTAAATAAACGCATTAACTGTTATAATTAAAAGCGAAAGAAGCAATAACAATGTAGGAGTGTCCTATATTCATAATTATATAGTTTGTGAATCGAAATCTTATTAGCCCAATTTTAATAGGCTAATAATGTTACGTAGGTTTAATCAATACCTACAGTTTGTGAAAAATATTAATCTTTACTTAGTCCTCACTGTCACTGTCTCAAAAAACTTTATATTAAAAACTTAAAAATTTTCATGGCCATTAAAGCCCTAAAATCTACTTACAAAAACTATCTCAATCTATAAAAGCCTAAATTTGTATGCGCCTGTTAGTAAGACGACTCAGGACGACGTTTATATAACGGACAAAGGACAACGTTAAAATAATTATCTGTAGTCTTGAAAGATAATTTCTAAAGCCCATAAATAAAAGAAAGCAAACCATGCAGTACGTAAACCATAAAAGTTTTAACCTCTCATCGTAGCCCAAAAGGGAGAAACCAAGAAGAGAAAACCTGAATTCAAAGAAAATTATTTTTTTTAAAATATTCAGTTAAAATTAATTGTTACTGCTACTGCCTAAACTCCTCCTCAACTTGCATTAAGGAATGAATGATTTTGGGCCTATAACGGCTCAAACATGAAACGAGTGTGATACAAAATAAATTATGCTCCTAACATTTAAAAGCTATCGAACGAAGCTCAGAACAGTTAATATAATTCGCATTAACTCGCAAATGGAGAAAATATTTAAAATTTTAAGTGAACTCTAACATCTCACCGTTAGCTTCAATATTACCTTTACAGATTTATAAATAAACAGTATGCAATAATTTTGATTAATTTAAAACCAGAATGAAACAAATTTCCATAAAATTTTATTCCAGGGATTACTCCTGAAATACAACTCATTCCTTTAATCTATTGAGCAAGATAGTATGAAACACTTCCACATATTTTCTTTTCATGTTTAACTATTTATCGGTGTTGAAGAACGTAAAAGAAAGAAGTACACACCTTGTTTCTGTGAGCCACTGATGGAAATTATTAGCATGCTTGGCAAATTCTTTACGAAGTTTGTCATTCTCCTCTTGCCTTTGAGCTTCCTTTGCTAATTCGAGATCGCGTTCCTGGAGAAACAAAAATTAAATCGATATAAGTAAACTATCAAAATGTACACCTGAATACTTTAAAACCTTTTCATAAAATCCTAAACATAATAATAATATCAGGTCATTAACACTAGCACTTACGTGGGAAGAGGTAACATCCAAAATCAACAATTCTCTCCACACAAAGTAGAGTGGGTACGCGCAGGTACCTGAGCCAGATTATAACCAGAGTAGGTGGCTAGCCCAAATTAACTTAAAATGGAGGCGGGAATAAATTCAGGGACGTTCACGTTCCGAATCCAATCCATAAAATCGAGTAGCGGGAATTCAGTTATTTTATAAGAAAACCCAAAAAATAAACGCATAAATTCCTACCTTAATGATTTTCTGCAAGTTCTTCCAAGTCTCTTCCAAAGCTTCCATCGTGAACCAAGTATAAGGATTTGGTCCAACGTTACAGCTTTTGATCTGTTGGTCCAGCTGAGCCAAAGCTTCAAAGTCCGCTTGAGCAGACATCAGTGAGGCTTGGAATTGGGCATGAGCCTCGCGTAAAGCTCGAATTTCTTCAATACTATTTAAGAAAATCGGTAATACATCATAGTACCGAAATAATTATAATTCAAACATTTATTTATGGCCAGTTTATTTTACAAAGATGAAATAATTTACCTATTGCATCTCACAGGGTCTGTTAAATCTTCTTCAGCATTTTCAAACCAGGAATTGAATGCAGATGCTTTTTTGGCAAATGACAGGTAAAGTTCCTCAATTTGACGGAATTGATCCTGATATTGATAAATTATTATTACAGCCAGGTAACATCCAGGAAACTCGCCTCCTTAGTGGAGTAATGAGTGTGCCCCCTAAGGGTCACCTGAGCCAAAACAAACAGGGTAAGTGGCCGGCCCAACTCCACCCAATAGCAGCAGCCTCACCACCCAGAGCGCGCCACTGTAACTACTGAGCTACGGGGGCGCTCATAATTATTACTACTACTTGTTTTTTAAGATCTAGAAATGAAGTTTAACAAAATAAATAAATCGCCCTTAAAATAAATTTCAGTTAACCTGCATCTGACTTACGAGCTAATGATCAAGATTATGTCCTGTGCAGAGTAATTCACTGCAAGACCATTAGTATTAATCCCAAGTGTACTTCTTACTATTTATAGAACTTTAACATCGTGCGACAGTAGTGATTAAATATTGCAGTAAAACTAAAGTGAACGTAGGTTGAGGTTAGATTTCCAGAAATAAACCAGTAAAATGTCTGCCATTAGGCTGTGTGCTCTTATCACAAAGTCGGTTGGAAAGAGTAAGGAAGTTGTAGTGCAAGAGAAAAAACTGTCCAGGAAGGTCAGAGAGACCGAGCTACCCTCAAGCAGGAAATGTCCGAGTTACTGGATGAACGAAGCAACCACTACAAAGCGGGACATATTACTTCTTGAGGTAACCTATTTGTAGAGTAAAAACTATCCCATTATGAACGACCATGAGCTGGCCAAGGAGAAATATTCCCACAAGTACCGTAAACCTGCTAAGGAAATACTATTAACCCTTTGAAGGGCGGTGGTTACTTTTTGTAACCGCTTTGAGGAAAGCGGGTACAAAAAATAACCACTACCCTTTAAAGAGTTAATAGAAACCCGAGTTACGAGTCGCCATAACGAGGATAGTTTTTGTAACAGCATCATCACTTACTTCCCTGTAGGTAGTATAAACAATTTAAGAGCAGCAGGAACAGGAAAAATAAAAAAGTCCATGCGTTACTATCAGCATCTCCCATGCTGAAGCACGGGCATCTCCGCAAGCAACTCGAGAGCTCCTTCTCAATAAAGACCAAAGACATTGGTAACCGTCAAGTCGACTCGGTAATACTTCAGGACTAGTTTATCTCAATAGGAAAGCGAGGAACGAGGAAAAAGAAGTGGGGACTCCCAAAAATAAAGATTTCCAGAGAAATGTTAAGAAAGAACCTCCAAAACCCAATGAGCCGCGAGAGAGTAGGGAAAAAATGCGAGATGGTCAGCTAAACCATTAAATGGCCTCAATAATCCAGAGCAGCCAGAAGTTACTTTATCGAAAGATACCACATGAAAGAAAATGGGGGAGTACCTAATGAGAACGAAGAAAAAGTCACAAATACGTACTACTAAAAAATAAAAACACTTTCCCGCCAAAGTACCTGCATAAGGAGCAGCCTCCTCTTTCTGTTTTCAGAATCGTCAAGAAGTTTCTGCCATCGCGCGATGACGTTTGCGTGTCGTTTCACGATCGATTCGGACTGCTCATGATTCGCGTTGACGAGTTGGTCCTTCAAAGCGGTGATATTTTGGATTCCCTCGTGCTCGAATGCAGCTAGACCTAATATAGCAATGTAATGATGGGGGTTAACTTCCTTTACACCCACGGTCATATGATGGAGGACCTACAGTTTTACGTGGGATCCAAACCACGGGTTGCTGCATAATCTAGACACGAAGGACGGTCCACCCTCCAACTACTACCCAGACCGAATGTCGATTAATTCGCTCATCGGCGGGAAGCAGTGTTACGACACTGGCCAAGACACAACCCTTCGCTAGAGCATCCTTTTAATTCTATGGTTCATTCTACAAGTGTAGTAACTGCCAACCATACTTTCAAATACACAAAGCCTTTGTTTTGGAAAATTTACATATGAATAATGGTAATCCTTAAGAGCAGTAAAAGAACTAGGTATTACAAATCATAGGTGACCAATGATTTGTAACAAGTCGACTATATGAAATTTACCCAGTTAAAGAAAATTAAGAAATAATTCTTTGCATACTACAGTAGCAAATTCATCAATAAGGATGGCATAGTACTATTAATTATCATCAAGTCTTAATTCCAGTATGATGGAATGTTCCTACACACATCATTTATCACAGAAAAATAACTTTAAACTAACCAGCGTCAAAATGTTTCCTTTTGGTAAGAAGTGTCTGAACAGTAGACAAATCTCTTCCAAACTCTTCACTTTTCATATGGTTTTCTTTATCTGCAATCCAAGATTCAACAACATCCGCCTTCCATATGAACTGCAAGTAGGCAAGATTGTCAGCCAATTTGCTCTTCCTTCTGCTGCAATACCAGAAAGCGTGTTCAGATGTCTTTTAACTGCTGGCACCTCTGCTTGATAGAGTCTTCATGGTGATTGCCATCACCGACCAGCTTCCCTCCTTCATCGACGACGATGTTGCATCTGTCTTTGTGGACGGCAAAATCTGTCTCAAACGCGTCATGCTTCTTCAGCAGTCCTGCGCAGCTGCCATATTGTCTCCGTAATCTGGAACGGAAAGAAGTTGTGTCTTCTCACTAATCCACGCCTCCTCCTCTTCCACTTTGGCCAAGAACTGCTGATAGATAAGAGATTGCTCCAGTTTGATTCCCCTCTGGTTTGCCATTCCCTTCAGTTGCGCCCAAGCTTCAGTCAACTGCTTCAGTCTAGCTTCAATTTCGGAAACACCCACATTAGACACGCCCATCAATTTCTCACCAGCTTCTTGCACAGCTTGAATCGCGGGCTCATGCGATGCCAACTCAGCTTCGAGACGTTTGTGCTTTTTCCTTAAGTTTTGAACGCCAGTCAAGTCGCGTCCGTAATCGTCCGAAGAGACGAGGAGCTTCTTCTCCTTAATCCACGATTCCTCATCGGCAATGTCCCTGAAGAACTGATGGAGAGTAAGAGCTTCATTTAGTCTAGCCTGTCGATGAGCAGCAAGATTTTTGATACGTTCGTACCGTTCGTTGATGCTCTGTCTCTTCTCCTGAATGTTGGCAGTGTCAAACTGACCGCTATCAATGAGGGAATCTGCTTGAGCATTCATATCATTGATTCTGTCTTCATGGGCTTGAATGTCTGCTTCTACTAACTGATGTTTCTTCATCAAATTCTGAACAGACGCCAAATCCTTACCGGCATCCTCACTTGTTAGCAAAGACTCCACTTCGCCGAGCCAGAAATCAAGATCTTTAACGGCAGCAATGAAAGTCCTTTGCTTATTTGCTTCTTTCAGCTTGAGAGACTTTTGAGCAGACTTGTGCGTGAGAAACTCCCACTGAGTAGCGATCGATTCGAGGCGGGTTTGAACAGCGTCTTCAGATCCAGCGCACTGATGCTTGTCGATAAGATTTTGTCCCATAGCAAGAACCGACTGAATACGGTCAGCATTGGCTGCCAACTCTGCCTCAAAAGCTTGGTGCTTTTGATGCTTAGACTGAATATTAGCAGGATCCTTAAAGCTTTCTTCAGTTGCCACTTGCAACTTTTCTGCAATCCAATTTTCAATCTCATCTGCATCTCTTGAGAACTGCTGAAGAGTCTGAGATTCCCCTAATTTAGATCGCTTCTCAATCAGGGCTTCCTTAAGATGTTGCCAACGTTCCAACACTTGCTTGCGTTTATCACCAATATCCTTAGTGGCATAATGCTCAGCGGCAACGAGCTGGTCGGCGAAAATATTGAGAGCAGCAATTTTTTCCTCCTGTGCATTGATGGCTTTGTCAAAATCTTCATGCTTTTTAATAAGCGCTTCTACATTATCAGCTTTAGCATCGGGTTCGTCCGACTGAAGGAAAGCTTCACGAGAAGACATCCAGTTCTCAGCCTGTTCTCCATCTCTATAGAAGAGCTGCAACTCCAAACACTGATCTAATTTCATGCGACGAGAAATCCAGGCTCTGAAAGGGTTGACAATAAAATTTGCAAATTATTTAGTAATGAGGGGGGGGCTAGGTAATTGAAATTTTTTATCAGATGAAAAAAATTGGAAAAAATAAACACACTGCTCTTGCTTAAGGGGGGTCAATTGATCCCTCTGACTCCCCGCTGGCTATGCTACTGGCGTACTGCTGAATACACAAAAGGCCTTGGAATAATTCTTTTTCCTTAGGAGTTTGTATCATATATATATATATATATATATATAATAATATATACACACACACACACACAGGGTGTCCATAAAGTCACGCATCATAGGAACATAAGCAATGTCTATTTATGTCTCCATCAGGCCAAATATATTGAAGACCATTCAAAGAAACCTACTTTTTCGTTTGCAAACATGTTTTGAGATTGGTGGATCATTTCGAACAAATAAATAAAAAATATATTTTCCTATTATACAGGGTGTTTCAGGATTAAAGGTCAATACTTCGGGAGGTGATAGTATCGGTCATTGTGAGAAAAAAGTTCATATGAACATGTGTCTAATTCTGAATGGTTACGGAGATAGAGCGGTTTGAATCTGATGCGCGCGCAGCTCTTCCTCCCCAGGCGGTGGTCCCATTCAATGGCCACCAAGGTCTCCAGACCTCTCTCCGTTAGATTATTGTTTGTGGGGGTGGATGAAAAGTCAAGTTTACGAAAGAAAGGTGGATACGCGAGACGAATTGCTCGCGCGCATTTTGGATGCTGCTGCTGCCCGCATAAAGGAACGTCAAGATCAACTCAGACGAACCACACGCGATCTTCGCACACGAGTTGCAGTGCATTGAGGTTGACGGTGGGATTTTCGAAAACGTATTGTAACTAACAATTTGTCATTTCTGTATCCGATACCATTCAAAATGCCAATGTTTAAACATTAATGTTCGAAACAGTAATTGGTTTCTCTTTCTTGATTACCATTAACAATGCTTTTGTATTTGTAGATTCAAACAGCTCTATCTCCGTAACCATTCAGAATTAGACATGTTCATATGAACTTTTTTTCTCACAATGACCGATACTGTCACTTCCCGAAGTATTGACCTTTCCTCCTGAAACACCGTGTGTGTGTGTGTGTGTGTGTGTGTGTGTCGGGTCATCCCATAAGTAATGTCGTTTTTTATGAGAGATTAACCCTTTATGGACTGAAGGTACAAATTGCTAACGTTTCAAATACAAGCATTCATAATTTAACCCAACAAAAAACTCAGGGCTTAAAGGGTTAAGTTTAAACTAGTCCTACTCGGTTTAAGCATAAATTTTCCGAAGGTTATATCTAAGAGGAGATCTATCGTGTTTCGCTACATACTTTACAGACCTTGACCAGTGAAGACGTGTTTTGCTTTATGTGAACCCCTCATAAACATGGCGGTATGAGAAAAGCATATCAGGCCTATAATGCTTTACGAATTCAAAAAGGGAATAGTGCTACTGAAGCAACGCGCAACATTCAGGACGTTTATGGCAACAATATTCTGCATGAGAGGAAATGTCAAAGATGGTTTCAAAAGTTTAGGAATGGTAACTGCTGTTTGACAGATGCAGCACGTTCTGGACGCCCTGCTGAGTTTGATGATGACCTGCTGTTAGCCGCACCTGAAGAAGACTGTTCAACAACTGTCGAAGAATTGGCCCAGAAACTCAATTCATCCCCATCCACCATCCATTGACATTTGCAACAACTCGGGAAAGTGCCTATGTTAGGAAAATGGGTGCCACATGAATTGTCGGTCGACAATCTGAGGGTGCGGGTAAACATTAGCACAGCTCTTCATTCCCGTGAACTCCAAGATCCGTTCTTGCACAGTTTAGTGACTGGTGATGAAGTGGATACTGTACCAGAATGTTAAGCGCCGTCGACAGTGGGTTTGTGCCGGAAAACCAGCGACACCACAGCTAAAACCAAATCTTCACCCTCGGAAGGAGGTGTTGCTTAGTGTTTGGTGAGATAAAGGTGGTGTAATACACTTTGAACCTTACCACACAACCAAACAATCACCGCTCAAGTCTGTCAACAACTGGATCGATTGAACACTGCACTAAAAGAAGAGAGACCACCTTTGGTTAATCAGAAAGGAATCGTGTTCCACCACGACAACGCACGTCCTCATACCGCTCGGATCACTTCTGCAAAAATTGAGGAGCTTGGGTGGGAAAAACTTCCACATCGTCCAGACCTTGCACCTTCAGATTATCATCTCTTCAGGAGTCTGCAAACTATCTTGACGAGAAACAGTATACTTCTTTAGATGACCTGCACACCAGTCTTTGTACGTTTTTGGCCTCAAAACAGTCTGAATTTTATAAACATGGCATTGAAAAGCTTGTAGGACGTTGGCAGTGTCATTGATTCCAATGGAAAATATATACTAGATTAAAAAGTTTCAGCCGAGTTTTTTTTTGTCCTTCAAATTCCGATCTAAAAAACGACATTACTTATGGGATGACCTTATAAAAAAAAATATATATACACTATATGATCAAAAGTATCCGGACACCGCATGGTTTTGGGAAAAATGGTTTTATTATGGCATTTAGTAACCAGTAGGTCCACCCTTTGCTTTTATTACAGCGTCAACACGTCGAGGCATACTTTCCATCAGTTTTCGGTAAGTCTGTGCAGGAATGGCTCGCCATTCCTCTTGCAGAGCTGATGCAAGTGAAGCCGGGCGTGGTGTGCGGTTTCGTATCCGTCGCTCCAGTTCGTCCCACATGTGCTCGATTGGGTTGAGATCGGGGCTCTGAGCAGGCCAGTCTAACAAATCCACCTTATTTTCACGAAACCAGTCCTGCACACGCCTTGCAGTATGGCAGGGAGCTCGATCCTGTTGAAACAAACAATGGCCATCTCCGTAGTATTGCCACAGTGTAGGGAGGGCCGAATTGTCCAGAACGTCGAGATAAACGTCAACGTTCATGGTAGTGGGTATAACAACCAACGGGCCGAGCCCTAGCCAGGAAAAACAACCCCATACCATGATGGACCCTCCACCGAACTTCACCGTTGGACGTACACAGTCAGGAAAAGCCGTTCTCCGGGCTGTCGCCACACCCAAACACGCCCATCAGACTGGAAGAGTGAATACCGCGACTCGTCGCTCCAAAGAACAGTTTTCCAGTCCTCCACGGTCCAGGAACGACGGGACACACCAGGCCAAACGACGCGTGGCATTAACTTTTGTAATCAGTGGCTTGTGTACAGCTGCTCTACCATAATAACCGAGTCTGTGCATCTCTCTGCGGATAGTTAGTACTAACGGAGGTACCGGATGCTCTTCCTACCTCCTCAGCGATGGAAGCGGCAGAGGACGTGCGGGACTTCTTGACATGTACCAGACTACTACTATCACGTTCCGTCAGTTTGCTTGGTCGTCCGGAACGTTTTCTCGCGTTAGTTGCACCGTCGTGCTTCCATCTCATGATAACATCCGCTACAGTCGACTTTGGTATATCATGTTTGGCTGCAATGTTTCGTATAGAAACGTTACTTAAATAACATCCGATGACGAATCCACATTGGAACTCGGAGAGTTCACGTCCGCCCGGCATGGCTTCACAACAGTTACTGATAACTTAACAGAACACCTCAGCATTATAGTTTCGCCACGCTTTTTCCCAGCATACCTTTCGGCGAAGGTGATATTTGCAGAAATGCTGATTTTCCGGGGTGTCCGAATACTTTTGATCATATAGTGTATATATATATATATATATATAACCCAAAATTTTGCTGTACAACTCTTAAAACAATTCACTTTTACACATCATCCGTAACATTAAAAGAAAAATTATAACTTGCTTCTCAAGTTCTTGTCTTGCTTCATTCATAGCATCCAACTTTTCTTGGACCTCAGGCGAAGCAAAATGTCCAGATTGGAGTAGCTGTTGTCCAAAGAGTTCAAAAGCTTGGAAGGTGCCTGCTCTGGCATCAATTTCAGTTCTATGTTCCTGTTAAGGGGTTACTACATTGAAATCATCCAGTAATGAAACTTTTGGAAGTTTGGTACAAAATTATGATACAAATTAGTGTTACAATAAAAGTTAATAAATAACAGGGACATAAGCGAGTATCATGTATCTTTCTTCACCTTCATTACTGTAAACTGAAGCAACTAAAACTTGTTACACGAAGTAAAAATTTAGTAGCAACAGCAGATTTGAACTATAATTCTTGATATCAGTAACCACTACATAGTTAAGTAAAACGATAACAAATAATAGTAGTCCTTGAATAAACGAATTGATAATTTTTACATCTAACTACAAAGTACTATTCTACAGTATCTTCAGCTAAGAATGGAGTTAAAATCAAATTAAGACCCACGAAACTGCATAACAAAGGAAAACATTTCAACAATCTTTGCACATAAACGTCAAAGTATTTGAAATACAAAATCGAAGATTAAATGAAATGAACAGACTAGGTAATATTTCTCATTTTTAGTTATGGGGTCGATGACTCTGTATGAGGTAAGTTTGGGAAAAATCTTTAATTAAGGCCTCTGCATAAAACCTCAGTCTTATTTTAGTATCACGTGAGTAGCGCGTTGAGGTGGTGGTTTGAAGGGGTTGTTTAACCTCCTCCGCAACATCTAAGGTAATGACGGAGGAGACCTACAGTTAGGCGGGATCCGAAACACAGGTCACTACATAATCTGGACGCACACGACGGGCCCCCATCCAACTATGACCCAGATCCAGTGTCGCTTAACTTCGCTGATCGATGGGAAGCGGTAACGAGTTGAGAACACGATAATAAAGGTAGAATATAAACCCAGCAATGTCGATAACACTTCAACTAAGAGGTTTGAACAGCGCTTGATATTAGTCAGAATTAGTCACACCATCGTTATGAACGTACAAATTGACAAAGATCCATAAACTAGTTTATTAAATTTCTCACAAAAAAAAGGTATATTTGCATTCCAGCTGACTGTGTAATTCTAATTAGAAGTTAGAAAAAATCTAGTAGTTAATTTAATTATATGGTTAGGTTTTTTTTTCGAACGTGATTAAAAAAAACAAGTCACACTTAAAGCATTTAAATATACCTGAGGTACACCCTGAGGTACACCGTATCGTGAATCAATTTCAGCTCTCAACGTCTAAGTAAAAATGATGGAAGTTAGTTAATGAAATGCTATAAAATGAGTCATTTTTACATTAATTACAAGAAAACTCATAAACCCTAACTGTATTAATATTTAAATATCTAAATTCCAAAGTAATAATAATTTAATCAAACGCTACCAAAATTCGACAGAAATCAAAAGTTAGCTATTAATTTTAAATTGGAACCAATTTTAAAATCTTAGGTAATCTCCTTTACGAACAGGAATTAAACTTGTAGGCTCGGCTATGACTGTCAACTCAGCTGAGGGAATATATAATACGGGTTAAATTTGGGAACAATCCATCATATCTAATAATAATAATAATACTGTATATTGCAATGAAATAAAATACCATCGCATTTAAAGTGGAATAATCATCTCCCAATTTTAAGAACTCGACGCTTCAACAGACTGCTTAACCCTAAATCTCAATTATCTAACAGATTTTTCGCCATCTACAGCAACCACTAATAACAAACCTAAATAAACGAATAGAGGATTTATTAGCTTGAGCCTGATTTGAAACTGTTCTCAGGAAAGCTCTCTCTCTCAAGCACAGTATATGTAAAGTTGCGCTCACCACTACCTAAAAATTTCCTTTTTGCCCATTGTTAAAAGATCATTGGTTCATGATAAGAGTTAGATCTAACTGTCGAGTAATAATAGTACAATCCTTAATAGGTGACCCTCAATCAAAAAGATAAGGAATTCAATTCAGAACAAAGATTTTTGTTCCCCACAATTACAATTATACTGAGAAGAAAAATTATAATCATACAACAAAATCCAAGGAATAGCATAAATACTAATTTTGAATGGTAAACTAATGTTTCAAAATCTTGGCTTCCAACCTGATGTCTTTCAAGCAGGGCTTCAGCACCAGTGACGTCATTAGCCAATTCTTCAGAACTCACAAGACCCATCATGGAGACGATCCAAGAAGAAAGGTCGCGATAGTCGCTAAGGAACCGCTGAAGGTCGTAAGAGTCCAACAACTTCTCCTTGCGAGCATTCGCCTGCGGAGGATGGAACGAAAATGAAGTTTTCAATTTAATAGATCACTGATAAAGATTTCTTTTTAGTTCAACAAATTATGCGTGCATAAATGATTTTATTACCACTGGGTAAAGGTGCAGATTCCTATTATGCCCCTGTATCGAAAAAAAAAACAGCGCTCTTATGATACCCGACCTTAAATTTCTGTATAATTTTCTGATGTTTCGGAGTAGGATATTAAGTCGGAGTAATAAATAATGAAATAAAGACATTAACTTAAATTTATTATAATCACAAAAAATAATTCGAATACCTAAATAATAACGAACTAACTTTAGCTGTGAGTTGAGTCCATTCCTCATTGATCTCTCTCTGCTTTCCATAAATGGTGTCAGCAGCTTCGGGATGAGTTTGCATCAGGCGATTGGCAGTTTCATCTAACTGGCGAATTTTGTCTCCAAGAGCAGCCAAGTCTCTTTCCAGACCTTAAATTTGAAGTTTTATTTAAAATAAAAGCATTAGCATCCTGAAATTTTTCATAAACCCAAACGTTTCTAGAAATGTCTTTCTATCGTACAAAAGATTCTCTCTAGGCTAGGTGAACCTAATTAAACCCACCTTCATGCTTCCTCTGCAGGGCTTGGACGGACCTCAAGTCTTTGCCGCAGTCGTCATTATTGAGAGCTTCATCCTTCTCCTGAATCCAGTCCTTTGTCTCATCAACGTCTCTGTGGAACCTTTGAACTTCATGGGCAGATCCAAGTTGAAATTGGCGTTCCTGCATTGAAGAAAATTCATTCTATATTGTCAACATTCTCAAAGTAGCGAATCCAAACGTGCATCAAAATATTTTAACAAGACTTTTTTTTGTACTTGACTTTAGTTTCAGTATCTGCCAAAGCTTAAACAGTTGTACATACACTACAGGCATGTACACTATTTGTACAGTAAGTCATCTTATTTGCCATACCTAATTAGTCTACTATTTATTGAAAAACCTCCCTATATACCAAGCAGTGCCATCAAAGATGTTCGTAAATCAATACAAACACATTGGCATAATCTAGTCAGTCGAAAATAAGTTCAGAGAAACCCATTCATCTCTATACCTGAGCCATTTGTTGGAGAGAATTCCACTTTGTGTTCAGATCTTCAATCTGAGTCTGAATTTTGAGAGCGGCTTCAGTCTGTCCGAGGCTCATAGATTCATGGCGATTTCATTCATTTCGGCGAGTCGGACCTCGTTCGCAGTCAAGTCTGAGCGGAAATCGTCAAATTTCTTTTGCATCACCTCAACCTACACAAAGATGATAATGAAAGGATACGTGTAGAGTTTGTAGAGTTATTATGCAGCAAATTATTAACGAAAATTGTAATACACAAAAGTAATTTCTTAAAAGCTTAACAAATTCCAGAAATTTGGTGTGAAACCCAATTTAATATTGTGTCCTTGTTCTATCAAATCTTTCTTACCTGTTCCAAATCCTCACCCACATCTTCTACTTGGGCAAACTGTTCCTTGTCCTTGATCCATTGGGCAAGTTCAGCCGCCTCACGGACCAGCACGTACGCCTGGACAGTTTCACTTAATTTCTTTTGACGTTCCCTCGCCAGAGCCATCAGGTTTTCATATTGGCCCTTTAGGAGGGATATATATATGTATTAGGATTAATTATTATTACAGTAGTAGTAAGATTATTGAAACATTCAAAAAAAACTTTTCAAGAAACCTTAAATCTTTTATATTAGTAACCCAATATTAATTTTTAAAAATTTGTATTGGCAATAATTTCAACACTACTTTCGCATTATAACCATGCAACGAAAAACCCTTGAACCGAACTAAACAACTTACTCTAATTTGCAGTTGTCTTGCATTGATAGAATTTCCATCAGCAAGATTTTGCTGAGAAGCAGTAAGGCCAGAATCAATTTTCTTGACATAGGCTGCTGGCACAAACCCTTGGCGATCATTAACCTCGACCTTCCACCAGTCTTTGTTGGTTGCATTCAAAAGTGTCAGAACATCATTCTTCTTCATGGACACCTCCCGGGGGCTTTTTTCCGTGTAGTCGTACAAAGCAACAACGCATTCCTTGCCGCTCGTGTCTGCGGCGGGAACAACTTGCTGACGGCAATTGCCGGCTTGTTCATCCAAGGCAGCAATTGTCGAGCTGAAAGCTTCTAAATCACTCAATAGAGCTTCATGTTTCTTCAAAAGAGCTTCAGCCGAATCTTCATCTTTACCCAGGTCCCCTCCAAATGCGATTGGTTCCTTTTCTTTCATCCACGATTCTGCCTCATTTGCATCAGCAAAATACTGATGAGCTTGGAGAGAGTCCTCAAGATCCTGCCTGCGTTGGTTCGCCTTTTCCTTAAGAAGAGACCAATGCTGGTTCAAAGTATTCAATCTCTGTTTGATTTCATCCGCAGCAAAGTGTCCATCTCCAATCATATCTTCTCCAGATGATGTCACAGCTACTATTCTGTATTCATGGTTGTTAATCTCGGCCAAAACTGCCTGATGTTTTTTAATCAAGTTCTGAACTCCAATCAAATCTTTTCCTCTGTTTGTAGATGTTGCAATCGGTTCCTTTTCCCGAATCCATGCCTCCTCATCATCAATATCTCTGAAGAGTTGTTGAACGAGAAGAGAGTCTTTAAGTCTGTTCTTTCTAAGAGTCATTGGTTTCTGGAGCGCATTGTAACGTTCTTGCAGCGTGATTTGTTTTGCTTTGATGTTTTGTGCGTCAAAATGGCCCTTTCCTACAAACTGATCTGCCGCAATCCTTACTCCATCAATACGATCTTGATGAGATCCCACATCAGCCTCCAAGAGAGCTTGCTTCTTTAAGAGATTCTGAACACCTGTTAAATCTTTACCATAATCTTCACTCATAAGTTGGCCTTCAATCTCAGACATCCAAAGCTCAATGTCTTCAACACCTCTATTAAACTGTTGCTGTTGCGCAGCTTCATCCAACTTCGATCCTTTACTTCTGGAAGACTCTTCAAGAGATTTCCACAGATCCACAATTTCATCCATTCTGCTTTTGATGCGATCGCTCGCATAATGCTTCGTTTCCAATAGTTCTTGTCCAGTTGAAATGATTTCTTCAATACGAGATTTATTTGCACTTAGTTCTTGGTCAAAATTCTGGTGTTTTTGTACTTTACCATTAAGATTAGTTGGATCTAAGTAACTGTCATCAGTAGCAACCTTGAGTTTTTCATTTATCCATCCTTTTGTTTCATCACAGTCTCTCTCAAACTGTTGAAGCCTGTAAGAGTCTTCCAGCATTGCTCTTCTTAGGCGGGATTTCTCCATCAGTGTGTTGCGTCTCTCCAAAAGCAGCTCTCTTCTCTGGGCAACATCTTCAGCTGCATAATGTTGGCCCTCAATCAGCTTAGTAGCAAATTCATCGAGAGCTTTAATTTTTTCTTCTTGAGCTGCCAGAGACTTCTCAAAATCTTCATGTTTCTTAATCAGAGCTTCTACAGAGTCTAGAGAATCTCCAAGGTCTTCATTTTCTAAAAAAGCTTCTTGCTTGGCCATCCAAGTGTCGGCTTGTTCAGTGTCTCTGTAGAAAAGTTGCAAATCCATACACTGTTCATACAAGATGCGACGCTCTTCCCAGAGAGTTAAAAGAGCCGCTTTCTCTTTGGAAAGAATTTCCAGCTTCTCTTTTACTTCATCAGAGGCAGTGTGCGATTTCTCCAAAAGCTTCTGGCCAGCTTGGTTTGTGGCCTTGAAGCTGTCTTCCCTAGCATCAATTTCTCCTTTATGTTCCTGATGGCGCTCAAGAAGAGCTTCTGCTCCAGCGACATCTTTAGCCAATTCGTCTGCACTTATAATAGCTCTCATATCATTGATCCATGAAATCAGGTCTCTGAAGTCAGCTAGAAACCTTTGCAAATGATACGAATCATCCAGACGCCGTCGACGCTCCTCAGCTTTTGCAGTCAAGGTTGACCAGGAAGAATCAATTTCAGCAAGTTTCGATTTGATTTGTTGACCGTGATCAGAATGAATTCCACAAAGCCTTGTTGCCTCTTGACCGAGTGTTGCAACTTTATCTTCAAGCGCTGCTAAATCCCTTTCCAATCCTTCATGTTTTCTCTGCAGAGTTTGAACAGATGCTAAATCTCGTCCATAATCATCGGATGACAGAACAACATCCTTTTCAGCAATCCAAGCAATCGTTTCATCAGCATCTCTATTAAATCTTTGAATCTCGTGAGCACCAAAGAGCTTCTCCTGCCTAGTGAGAGCTAACTGACGAAGACGTTGCCAGGCCTCATTCAGTTCTTTCTTTCTCTTCTGAATAACTTCTACTTCCGGATGTCCATCAGTTACAAGTTTGTCTGCCAAAGTGTTTACTTCGGTAACTCTATACTCCTGTGCAGCCATATCTTTTTGGAACTCATCAAACTTCCGTTGGAGAAGATCTACATGTTCGAGATCAGTCCCAAATTCCTCTGATGATACAAATGCCTCTTTATCAGTAATCCAGTACATCACTTCATCGCACTGACGTTGGAATTGCACTAGAACCAAAGCCTGCTGGAGTCTCATTCCTTTATCTGCCAAGCGCCTGAGCAGCATTTCCCATAGACGATGAAGCTCATCTGAAATAAAAAATGATTCAGCACTACCATTACAAAATACCGTACTAGTTTAAGCAAGAACTATGTCACAATAACATCAATGTCCCCCCCTCCATTTGCGACCTTGACCTTTGTGCAAGAATTACCTAGTCTTGCTCGTGACACATCATCTTGTGATGATCTGTGTGGGGGAGTGATTTTTCATCAGTTTATGTTGAGTAGTTGAAAAATTACTGCGTGTACTTCCATTTGACCTTTGATGCAGAGACCCTGAGTCTTGCTCAAAACATATTTTATGATCATCCATGTGTGCATTTAGTTTCAATTTACATTGAAAGGTTCGTGTTATGGCATAGACCTCCGTTTGACCTGTAAGACAGGGACCCTGAGTCTTGTAATGATCATGTGTATGAAGTTTCATCAGTTTATGTAGAATGGTTCAGAAGTTATGGCACACACTACCATTTGACAGGTCTGAGACCTCGACCTTTCATGCAGGGACCTGAATCTTGCTCAAAACCATCTTTCAGTGATCCATACATCTGTGAAGTTTCATCAATTTGTGTTCAGTGGTTCAAAAGTTATGGCATCAACCTCCAGTGACCTCTAATGCAGGAACCTCTCACTCACTCAAGTCTTTTCATGATCAATATGTATGTGAAGTTTCATTAACTTGTCATGTCAAGCAGTTCAAAAGATAGCATAGACGTGAAAAAGCTCCCTTTGACCTCTATTTGTGGCCTTTAACCTTTGCTGCAGGAACCCGATTCATGCTCACAAGATCATCAACTTGTCATGATCCATACATGCATTAGGTTTCATCAACTTATATTGAGCAGTTCAAAAATTCTAGTGGGATGAACAGACATAGACTGACTATTCGCCCCAGAAGCAAGCTTGAAGATTAATTTACTTTGTAAAATCAATACTCATTAAATCACAATTTTTAAAGATTGTTCATTTCATATTTTACAACATTCCTTGCTTCAAAATAGAACAGTTTCACCCTATTACATTAAACCTCCAAGTGTTATCCATTTGTATAAATGAGACGCACTTCAATCATGTTTGGGAAGAAATTACCAGAAGTTCCCTTTTATGTTAACTAAAAATGTTGCTAACTTTTCAATTTATCATACAAAAATCAACATTTTTCTAGTTTATATATATATGTTAAGCCCAAACATCGAAATTGCTGTGAGCGAAAACAACAGCCACAACACATTGTGGATGCACCTAAGTGACCACACACTGATTTTAGATATTTTTTCACTTCATGGCCAACTGGCCATTCTCAAACAACCACAATGCATTGTGGACAATTTGAAAGTTATTGAATGCCCAGTTAGGTCAACTGTACGCCCTTGACGATTGGTTAGATTAAGTCGTGATATTTTCATTAAAACTAACGAAAATATCACGGCTTAACCTAACCAGTTGGTTAATTTTTACATTTACGTCTCATTCTAAAGTTGCTTAAAATTAATTGAAACCTATGGGAAAATTATTGATAATCATTTTTTTAAGGGCTATCTTTTTTCTAGCATATCTGCTTAACTTTGCTTTTTAATTGGTGAATATGTTGATAAATATATCATTTTGATATACGTCATGTTTAAATAGAGTTTGAGTAAAGACATCAGTGTGTGGTCATTTCAAATCATCCACAATGCATTGCAGTTGTTTGAGAATGGCCATGAAGCGAAAAAAATATCTAACATCAGTGTGTGGTCACTTACGTGCATCCACAACACATTGTGGCTGTTTTTTTCACTCACTGAGCGATTTTGATGTTTGGGCATAACATACATACATACATACATACATACATCTACATTTCTTTATTTCTAATTAAGTATTAGTGATACTGTAGTGGAAACTTTACCTAATTTTTGTCTGATGATTTCTGATGCAAAATGCTGCTGGTTTATCATTTCAGTTCCAGTATTGTCTAAGGACACAATGGCATTGGAATGAGCAGCAACTTCAGCCTCAAATGCTTGATGCTTCTGAATCTTTGCTTGCAAGTTGGTTGGATCTTTGTAGCTCTCATCTGAAGCTGCTTGCAGCTTTTCATGAATCCAGGATTCCAGTTCTTCTGCATCTCTCTTAAAATACTGAAGAAAAACTTGTGTAGGCCAAGATCCACTCAGTTTTATAACAATTTAAATAAAAAATTCATAAAAACTAATATATAGCAATACCTCACCTTAACGACCCAATTGGTTCCGAGTGTCCGGTCATTAAGCGGGACACTAATTTACATAGACGCAATGTTATAAACGGTGGTTACATTCTCATTGATGAGATTTGACATAAAAAACATTTAAAAATGTTAAATAAGGGCAATAAAACAACAATATAGGCGTAAGAAATGATTTAATACATCATAGATATAAAATAAGCATAAAATAAATCATAAAATAAATAGATATAAAATATATCGTTTACAAAGCATTTTGTACAAATAATAAAAATTATATGCTGCTCATTGCAGTTTCACTTTCGTCACTCGATGCTTCTTTCCTGCTTGCATTCGGTTCACTTGAAGTAGATGGAGTAGGTGTATCTTTTTTCTTTGTGAAAAATTCATCAAGAGTTTTTTGCTTAAAAGACTTTTTCTTTTCATTGTAAATTTCACGATAGCAAGCAATTGATTTCTTTACATCTGCTGCAACTTTTCTACTTCGTTCGAAATTAGAATTTTGGGACTCAAAAATGTCGATCATATTTTTCATGCTTGCAAACGCTTCCTCGAGCCCTTTCAGAGTGAAGGAATAAACAGGAGTTTCCACTGGTTCATCATCTTCAACTTGTTCACAATGTTCTTCCATTTCAATGAGGTCTTCATTTGTGAGCTCTTGGTCATGTTCCTGAAGAAGATCGGTTATGTCATCAGTTAAAACATCAAGTTTTGGCATATTGGAAGGGTGAATACAGTACAAAAGTTTCAAGTCAAAATACGTAGCAGCAGAGAGAATGTGAACACAACTTGCGCGTACAACGTCAGAATCCAAACTGACACACAGTGCTTTGAGCGCTGACAGCAGCGGCTGAATGGACAAACGAACGAACATTCACACGTGCTGTTCTTATTCGAACTCTAGATGCTTTTAAAGCAATCAAAATGAATGTTTAGCATTTATTTCACACATTTTACTATTAAATTTATATTTTTATAAGTTTTTTAATTTGGTCGTTAACGCGGATGTACGTTAAGCGAATGGTCGTTAAGTGAGGTATTCCTGTAATCTGAATTATAAAGACCTACAACTAAAAACAGTTGTCACATCAATGTAAATAAAATCCAAAAAAATGGTTTCTTTACTGCAAGTTTTCAATTCATGAATCTGATTGAGTAAGCCTAATATTAAATTTAAGCATTTTACCTGAAACTTTCTAGAATCTTCAAGTTTGTCTCTCTTGACTCTTGCTGCAGATCTGAACTGTGTATACCTGGAAAGAACTTGGTCTCTCCTCTCTTGAATATCTTCAGCTGTTTCAAGGATGCGCACCTCCTTTACAATTACATTAGTTCCTTCCATGATGTCAGCTGCAATGCATAAAATAATGTCTTTAGTCAACCTCTTTACTTAACATACATTACCTCTACTCATGTAGAGGCTTGTGAAGTTTACTTTATTGCAAATAGTTACCATAGAAGTGGGTAATTTCAGCACCTTGATTTTATATTCCACAAAAAGTAACATTTTCACCAAAAGTAAAAGAAAATTTACCAAAAAAAAAAAATGTTCTGAAAGAGTGGTTTCTAGATGTAATTTGACATAGGAAAACTCCTGGAAAAGACATGGTCTAGTAGGTGAATAGGCTGGAGTAACTTAAAAAAGGGGGGAAAAAAATGACTTTTTTTTTTCACCTACTAAACTGTCTTTTCCAGGAGTTTACCTATGTCAAATTACAACTAGAAACCACTCTTTCAGAACATTTTTTTTCCCTGGTAAATTTTTTTTACTTTTGGTGAAAATGTTACTTTTTGTGGAATATAAAATGACGGTGCTGAAATTACCCCCTTCTATGGTATACTTTAATTTTGTAAACCATTATATTACAATGCTTGTACCATAATTCTGACTACACAGCAGCAGTCTGAGAATGCCAGTACTTAAGTATACACCTGCAATAATTTCAGTACTATTCCAAAATAACAAGGAGGGTAATCATTAATACAGTAGAACCAAAGTTTTCAAAATAAGCCCAGATTTGTAGCACATGCCAATTTGGACCCAATTCAAATGTTGAAGAAACTATTGATCCAAAGCTTGCTGAACATGAATAAAACAACCTTATATATAAAATTTGATATTTTCTTCACACTTCGAAAAATTTCATATTTTTTTCACACAAATTAGTAGTAGTTATTTGCACATGACATAAGACATTGGGAAAACTTATTTCATTTTAAATGCATAACATTCTCAAACATGCAATTCACCTCACTGCTCTCCTTTAGATTTGGGGTATAGGGGCATTCCAGGAGAAATCACCCAATGCATGTCACCACTACGACTCAGATTTTGATGAAAATTGACATATGGGGTTCTTCCAGGTGCTGATTTCACTGGTCAAAATTAAAAAGTTCTATGACCCATAGTTTTTGAGATATGGGCCCCACTTTACCACCTAACTTTAATGGGCAATAACTCCCAAACACCTTCATAGACCTATAAAACTAACATTTTTAGAATCAGCATGGAGAGATCTATTAAATGATACCACATTCAAATGTGTAGAACAATATGAAAATTTCCACCCCCCCCCTTTTTTTTTTTGACCCCCACCCACTCTAGGCAGTGAAATCAAAAAAAAGAAAAAAAATTATTTATTAAACTTCCATTAATTGTTAAAAGATATAAATAAAAAAAACGTGGGTATCAAGTTGCAAGATATTTTAAAAATTATTGAAAAATATGTACATTGTGAAATTTTGACATTTTTACGCCTGCAGACTAAAATAGAGAACTACAAATGATATATTCACATGGATGAAAATAAACAGCAAAAATACAAATTGAACACACATTATATCAAGTTGATTCATAATTACACGAGTTTTTTCAACTCATTTTCTGGGAAAACATATTAAATACGTATTGTTCCTGGCTTTAAAGTTGGTGTGCTTAATAAACCTAAAATTTTCTCTTGATATGTGGCATGTATCTCTAATTTGTGGAAAGTAATAGTAAACACTACATCCTGATGGGTGCAAAAAGCTAACCTCAAAGTCATCAAATTCCTCATTACAGGAATGTACAAATCCCAACCATTTCTGACCATTGTAAGTACAAACTATGTACTCTCCTATTTTCGGATTAACTTCAACATTATCTTCACCCAGAAAAGCTTTGCTTATAATCCTCACCTCACCAACTTCATCAGATAATTCATATGTTTTTACATTATTTGCATTAATAGGTACAAATCTGTGGAATTTTTGTGTTCCTATTAGCTGCATACTTTTTCATACCTGTCACTTAAAATTTTTGCCATAACTTCAATTTCTTCAGAATTTATTAAAAAAAAAATTTATGCTGTCACTTATATTGTTTGAACAAAATTCAAACATGTCTTCTGGTGTTAATATTTGATTTGTGAATGTTCTCTGCATACTCACTCTGGCTACAGATCTTTTCATTGTACCCCCGAATCCCATCACAAGCGCTCTTACCATGGCTTGTAGCAAAGAAATACCACTCACATTCCAGCCCAAAATCATCTTCATGTTTACAAATGTTAACAAAGTTGAAATGATTTTTATATTGTCCTGCACATCCATCAGTAAAATGTAATTTTTGGATATGAAGGTGGGATTTTCTAATAATAGGTATGGAGTATATTTAAAAAAGTGTAAACCATTGTAGTGTTATGTTTTATTTGGAGATAAAAAACAATAACTTGAATGTTTTGTTTCATTACTTTCTGGTTCCTTATAATATAACACAAAGGGATGCACTGTGCATTGGATATTTTCCCAATGAAAACCTTGGTCTGCATCCTGTACTACAAATGAGTAGTTTTCTGAAAAGTCACCAAGAACTACAGCTGTATGGCTATTTAAATTATTCTTCAAGTTTTTTAGAAACAAACTCTGATTCTTTGCTATAAAGTGATGACGTGTCAATTTGACAATTTTTGTGCCTAATGAATTTATAAAATCTACAGATTCTGTTTTTTCAACCATATTGCATCAATCTGTAGTAACCCATCATTTATATTTTATTTCCTCACATTCAGGATCATTAACACTTTGAAAAGTGAACAAAAAATTCTTAATACCTTGTTCTTTTGGACAGAGATTACATATTTGCATCATGCAATTCCTGTTGTTGACATCATACACTGCTTTCTCCGTAAGAGTTGTGTATTCCAACCCTTTGACACCCAAAGCTGAGAATTGTATTTTGGCATTCTGGTGGTATGTACATACACACACAGAATGGGTACCAGCAGCTCCAGCTAAAAAACAATGTCTAGGGCGAAGGCTGGCAAAACTAGAGAAGCGAATTTGGGGACTATCTGGATTATTTTTATAGACTAAAAGCTTCTTTCAGATTCATTAACACCAGTCTTTTCTGCACAGATTCTTTATACCCACTTTCATTTCTGATACTCAGGCAGTCTTTTGTACCTGGGCACAAAACTAATTTCATCCGATTCAAAAAATTTCTGAACAGAATCTTTTGTACCTTTAGTTATTACTTTTCCTTTTGACATAGGTTCAATTTCAAGAATAATTCCAAGTCTTTGTTTTATATTTCTGCTTTTCTTAACTAAATATTCAGTTGTCTGAAATAGATTTATAGTTTTTGTATGGTAAATGGAGATAATGTCAATATTTTGAGTTTCCTCTCATAACTGTCAGTAGAATGGAAAGCTTCAACCAGTTCATTCATGAGATAAATCATTGACCTGAAACAAATTCATGAATGTATAATAGCTATAAACAAACATTACATATTAAATTTTTTGGATTATAATATTGATTTCAAGTGTAACAAAATGAGCATTCTTTGAGATAGTCAAATTAAACCAAAAATTATTTTGTGACCAAATGAATTCCAAATGATATGATGGGCCCATTGATCTCCAAACTTTAGGAAATTGTGCTTCTAGTTTCTACTATCAAAGGTGAATACCTATATTTTCTTTTTATGCTTCAGTTTTAGTTTAGGTATATTCCTACTTAATAATAACGTATCATTTTAAAATTCATACCCGAGTTTCATGATCCAACTTTGTAGCTTTTGATGGGTTTGGGATCTCAATTTCTAAACTTGTTTCTAGCTTTTGTTTTAAAGAACATGCTTTTTCTATTGTTTGAATAGCTTTTGCTTCTTCTCTTGAGGCACCCAAACCATCCAAAATTTTTTAATTAATAAATATTTGACTCAATTTGATATATATGGACAATAATAATTAATGTCAACATAATTTCATTAAGTTTTTCAGCAACTGCTGAAAAACTTTCTTGAAAGTAAATGCATTGTAAATAAATAATATACAGTAAATAAAAAATTATAAATATAAAAAGTACCTATCATTAAATACTTATGCTTCTTCACTGGAGTCACAGCAAGACTTTCTAGAACTTGAGAAACCTCTTCTTTGGCATTACTTGATATACTTGGATCATATTCATCACTTTCTGAAATAACATTCTCAGAAGACCGATTGTGATCAGACTCTTTACTTTGTCATGTTGATAGCAACTCTGGTCTCTGGGTCAATAATTTTCTACAGTTGCTACAGAGTACAGTATTCCTTTGTAGTTTCCATTTACATTGATCATAAAGTGATTGGCTGATGGTTCTTATATCCATGACTCCAGATTTGAAAAAATTTACTGGAGCACAGCTCTGAATTTACTTTTTTTTCCCTTACACCACTAGATAGGTTAATGATAGTAAACTCTTGAATTGACGACATACCAATTACAAATTGTTTTAGCTAAACATCATAATACAATAATGTACAGTTTATAACTCACCTTAAGTTTATTTATTCATTGCAGCAGCAACAGTGGACGATGTTAGACCTTGCATGTAGGCATTTGTTGTGAATTTACCGCCATGTATGCTTGGCCACTGATCATGGCTTTCTGTGTGATCATTACAGCAGATCTAGTGCCTGGAGCTGGACCCTCCTTCACAATTCTGCACAGCTTAGTCAAATGAGATGGCTTAATGGATCCTTTGTGTTCAACAATGTAACCAAGAATGGAGAATGTCCCTTCAGCTGGTGCTTCACTCCAGGCAGTTGATCCATCTTTATCAAAATGCTTTAATCTCTCTGTGATTCCTTTCCACAGCTGTTCTATATATTCTGTCAGCCAATTTATCACTGAGTCTTTTGTAAAACTACTTTCAGATCTGGTTCTGGATGGTCTAGCAACTTCAGCAACCTGGTAGTAATCAGAACGTTTCTTGATGTATTTGTAAACTTCATTTAGGATGTAATCCTCAGCTGTTAGTTCCTTTTGCTGCCCTGTGGTATCGTGCTTAAATTCAGAAACTACATCATTTGCATTTCCTCCATTAGCTAATTTGGAAATTGTTTCCATCACTCTTAACATAACAGTTTTCCCTCCTCTTTATAAAATATATTTTCTACAAATTCTGCACTAACTGTGGTTTTTTGAGCTACTTGCAACATAATCTTTGTTACATAGGAAATCAATACATAGAACTTGGCACTAATTTCTTTCTCTTGTGGATGATAAAAAAAAAACACAATTTTCCACAAATCTGTCAAATTGATCAAATTCGTAATTAACCATGCGAGTATCAGATTTGAGTTTTGGTCTCTTAAAACCAATGATATTGTCAAGAACCATATTGGTATAGTCAAGGCCTGATCTCAGATTTGAAGAGTGATTCTGAATAAAGTCTAAAAGCTCACTTAGTTTACAAATTTTCTTCAATGCATCAACGTGGGCTCTGTTCACAAGATGCATTAAGTCCCATCGAAATTTGAAATTTTCTCCAAACAACTTTTTCATTTCGTTTTTAAATGGCTCATTGTCCTTACAAAAAGCCCCATCTCCAACCATTCCAGATACCTTGGATTAATTGCTTCTTCAGATAGTTTCAAGTGATTAGGAGACTTCAACACATCAAAAATTTCATTGGCCAAATAAACTCCTGATTTGCTGCGTACTAAATTTATCCCAGCAAGTTTTACAGTTTATCTTCTTCACTCATAACTAATACAACTAGCATGCTTAATCCCAAAATTGTTCCAATGTCAGCTGTTATTGTTACTGAAGTTTGTTCTAAGAACCACTTTACAGTTTGTTCTTTAAGTTGATTATCTAATAGCTCACAAATTGTCTCGCACGCATGTGTGCTATGATTCAAATTTCCAACCTCACAACCTGACCTATGTAATACAGCTAGAAGTACTGGATATAGAGCCCATGCAGTGTTTGTTTTCATTATGTAGTATAAGATGTTGCCACATAAGTCTTCTATGCATTTAGTAGTGTTCCGAGAAGATGTTTTCATCACTTCATAAACAGCAGCTCTTTGATGCTGAAGTTTAATTAAATGTCTCTTCAGGTGGGTTTTCAGATTTCTAAACCATCTCTCTTGATTTTCTCCTTGTTTGCATACATAGGTTAAATCTTTAACATTGAAGTAACCTTTTATGTTAGAATGTTTGTCTGAAGCACATGCTTTGGGGTCTGTGCAAGCTATGCAATATAATGTAAACATTTTATCATCAGAAGCATCATCAATATCTTCTTGATTATCATCATCTTCATCCTCAACAGCTACAGTGCCCGCGAAAAGTATCCGATCACCCTTGAAATTTGTATTTTTTACATAAAAAACAATGTTTAAATGTATACTAACCTTATATTAGTATTTTGTCATCTGTCCTTTGGTTTGGATGACTTGTTCTAGACGTTTTGGCATGGATTTAATCAAGTTTTGACAAACTTCCACTGATATTTCCTTGCACCATACCTTTTTGATGGCCTCTTGTAATTTTTCGACTGAGCCAGTGTCGTGGCATTCAACCTTATTTTTTATTATTAGCCACAGATTTTCTATCGGATTGAGATCTGGACTATTACCAGGCCAATCCAAAATATCAAATTTATTGTCAGTAATCCATTTTGTCACTATTTTGGCCCTGTGACATGGCGCACCATCATGCATGTATGTTTTTGTCCTTTGGATTGCCATTGCCATTGGAAGTTTATCCTGTAGCATTGCTAATACCGTGCACCATTCATAGTTGTGTTCTTCGGAAGAAAATATAAGTTTCCACGCCCATAGTAACCGAAACAACCCCAAACCATCACACTTGGAGGGTGTTTCATTGTCTTTAGGGTGTATTTAGGGTCCATCCTATTTGAGCCAATAGGCCGGCGAACCTTTTTTGGACAACTTCTGAATGTCAAAAATGTCGACTCATCGCTAAATAAAACCTTCTTCCAGTCATCAACAGTCCAATGAATGTATTTTTTACAAAATGCGACACGTTTTTTACGCATTTTTTCATTAATGAACGGTTTCTTAGCAGCATGGCGAGATGGTAATCCGAGTTCTTTTTGGAGCCGCTCCTGGATAGTTCGTTCAGAAACACCAGATAACAAATTATTCATATTAAATTTTATTTCTTTCGCAGTTATTGTTGGGTTTTTCAATACTAAACGTTTCATAAGTTTGTCTGTTCGCGAATTTGTTTTTCTCGGTCTGCCAGATCGTTTTTTAGGGACTGGCGTGGTTAGGCCACCATTGTTCTTAGCCGTGAAACCCATAAATTAACGGTACTTTGGGATATGTTTAATTCCTTAGCTATCTGTCTCTGTGATTTCCCACATGCATGCAAAGCAACAATAGCACCTCGACAATCACTCTTAAGTTGTTTTTTAGCACACATTATATATAAATTTTATTTACACCACTTTCTGTAAAAAAAAAAAAAATATCAAGAAATTTACACAAACAGTGAAATCTGACAAATTTGAGACAGCCACCCGCAACGAAGGCTACCAGAACACTAATTTGAGAATGCGTTGGATAGCTCTCATATCAGCGAGCAACCTCAAAGTTACCAGATGTCGCTAGAACAAATAGAAAGTGAATTACGTGTCTCTGAATATCAAGGGAAAATATTGTATTTTCTTGAGTGATCGGATACTTTTCGCGGGCACTGTATCTACATCAGGCATATTAGTGTCACTATTTGCAATGTTTTCCATTATATCACTTGGTACTGAAAATGAATCATCAGCATGCCCTAGATCCTTCTTTTCCACCAATTTGAATGTAGATTTGATCAAATCATTGTTCAGGATTTCTTGTATTGATTTACACTTGCTTAAATGGGCTATGGAAATGTCAAATTTGTTGCTTTTTGCTTTATTAGATTTGGATGCAACACTTGAACTTGAAGGCATATTTTGACTCTTCTCTTTATTAACCACAACAGCTTGGTGAGTTTCTTTTGTTAGGCGCAAAATTGCATTCAATGTCTTCTGGATTTGGGAATTTTCAAATTCCTCTAAAGCAGTTTTGTTAGTCTGATGCGCAGATTCCTCACTTACCTTTTGTTTCTTAGGTGGAGGAGAAGCACTTTCTTCAGTCTGTGAAACATCTAGTGAAAAAGTTTCATTTTCTAGATTAGCAGTTGATGAAGTTGGTTCATTTTTCTGAGGTCTAGCACTAGCACATTTTGTGAACAAACTAAATGACTGCTTTGCCGTATCTCTCTGCTGCACTTCATCCTGGTATTTCTTTACTGCAATATCTAAGCTGTGGGCCCAAACTCTGGGACCTCTTGTATTGTAACAAATATTTTTTTTGGAATTAAAATGTTCCTCCCAGTTTTGCTTCTTTGAATATTTGTTCTTGCATTGACCACAAAAGTAACCCCTTTTAACACCCTCACTTTTCTCTCCAACTTCATCAATATTAGGATCCATTATTGATTATTGACTACCTGAAAAATATAAAATAAGTAAAAGTTAGTAAATATAGTATGGTAAAAGTGAGTAAAAGTAAGTAAATATAGTACAATGAAAGTAAGTAAAAGTAAGTGCTTTAAACTTAGTAAAAGTAAGGAAGAGTAAGTAAAAGTAGGTAAGTTAAAGTAAGTAAAAGTAAGTTTAAACTTAACTAAACTTTTCAATTCTAGTCATGGTGGATTACTTAAAACCGCACAAGTAATTATCTGGCCAATTTATCAAACCTGGCCGAGATCAATGGAACATAGTCCAATCCTGATAATTTTATATTAAAAAATATACGTTTTAATAAAATTTTAATTATCAAAACATTGAAGCTTAACAAAAAATAAAAATAATTGTTAAATATGGAATTACCAACTAAACTTAAAATAACTAAATTTGTAATTTAAAAAAATTGGTTTGTACAAGAACGTATACGCAAAAAAATTGCATAACGTCTAGCGGATGAACAAAACCCAAACCCAAATTTACTTTTTCTCATGGTCAAATTTACTGGAGCAATGCTCCCAAGATCCCAGGAATCTGGAGTCATACTTATATCCTTGTCTATCTTTTTCTTATGTTTTTGTAAAGGATCATCACAGTATCTAACCATTTTTCATTACTAAAAATACACAATTGTAAATCTCAAAAATAAGATATGATTTGACTCAAAATAAGCACATCTGTAATAAAAATAAGCATAATTAACAAACATTTGAGAGAGAGACTGTGTGAATATGAGTTATACATAGGATGTAAATATATCATTTGTAGTTCTCTATTTTAGTCTGCGGAAAAATGTCAAAATTTTGATGTACAATGTACAAATGTCAATGTACATATTTTTTCAATAATTTTTAAAATATCTTGCAACTTGATACCCACATTTTTTATTGTTTGTATCTTTTATTATTGTTCTACACATTTGAATGTGCTATCATTTAATAGATCTCTTCATGCTGATTCTAAAAATGTATAGTTTTATAGGTCTATGGTAAGATGTTTGGGAGTTATTGCCCATTAAAGTTAGGTGGTAAAGTGGGGCCAAACTATGGGTCATAACTTTTTTATTTTGACCAGTGAAATCAGCACCCGGAAGAACCCCATATGTCAATTTTCATTAAAATCCGGGTCGGAGTGGTGACAAATTTTTTAATTTTTGAGTGATTTGTCCTGGAATGCCCCTATATGCAATGATCTCCAAAAAATTCCACCTGGAAAATGTCATCAAAAGGTGTGGGAGGGCAATTGCCATGGTCAATAGTTGAACTTCACATGTCAGACCTTCCACAGAAAATTTTACTTAAGCCTTTTCCTGGAATGAAGGTCATTTGTTTCAATCCCCTTGGCAAGGGCAGTCCTCCTCATGAAAAATATTCAACTTAATAGTAATAGTAGTAATTATATGGGCTATCTTACAGTCCTTATTTTCATTAAGAATTATTAATTTTTTGCGATATATAACTTTACTCACACAGATAATTCAATGCTACCAGATTAACTTGCATTACAATTTAGCCATCTTCTATAATCTAGGGATGCTGTGCAATGTGCAAACATTTTTGGTAATGATTCAAGAACCATGGCCAGCCTACATGCTAACAAAATCCAAGTAATTGCTTTTTGGTGTGGATCTCTCCTCAGGTAAACCAGGGTACATCCCAGATCTTTTATCTAAATAACACACTTTTGTGCTGCCAGACTTCAACCAAGATATATATATTGTGGCAGTACAAGTGGAAGGGAGGCCTAATTTTGAAACTGCACAAATAAGAGACAATTATCATGTTCCTACTTCCAATAATGGCTGACTTGATCAACTACTATAAAGATTGGGAATCTGCAGTTTATCACTGGCTGCAATGGTAATGTGAGTGCACCATACAATATGAGGAACTCTGACAAAAATGAGAAAGGAGAATTGCTCCTGAAAAATATGCTGTCCTGTGTAACAGAGACAAACTTTCATAAAGTGAGAGGAGGTCTTGGATTTAACATGGGCCACTTTCATAATTAGTGGTTATATACATGGGTAGCAGCCAAGTGAGGCATGCCATGTCAAGTGTACACACCTTATGTCAGGTCATCTCAATGATTTTAATGATTTTTGGTGTGGTAGTTGGGTATGATGAGTAATGAAGCGTGACCAAATTTTAGCCACTTGGGTCAAATAGTTTGGGAGTAATACTAATATCATAAGTAAACTATTGCTATTGACTATGTTGTTTTTCCAAAGGTTATTTGAGAGCGTATAAGAACACTTAACTTCCCCACAGAAGTGATACAGTCCAATGCATAGATTTTTTTATCTGATAGAACAAATTCTCTAAATTCTTTAAATATTTTCTTTTTTTTTTCAGATTATGGCATTTGTATTGGGAATGCAAGGGGGATACACGAAATACCCATGTTTCCTCTGCAAATGGGATAGCCGAGCGGATGAGAAGCACTATGCACAGCATGAATGGGCATCCAGAGAGAATTTTGAACCTGGGTCGCATAATGTCATTTCAGTGCCCCTTGTACCACCAACAAAAATTTTGCTCCCACCACTTCATATTAAGCTGGGCTTGATGAAAAATTTCATCAAATCAATGAATAAGGAGGGTTCAGCATTCCAATATCTCTAGAGTAAATTTCCTCATATATCTGATGCTAAACTAAATGCTGGGGTTTTTGATGGTCCTCAAATTCGAACTTTGATCAAGGATACTCAGTTCGAAAACGCAATGACTCCAACTGAGAAGAATGCCTGGCAGGCATTCAAATCAGTTGTCACTGATTTTCTTGGCAAGCGTAGAAGTCCAGAATACGAGTCCATTGTCGAAAACTTGATGGAAGCTTTCAAAGCTCATGGGTCGCGCATGTCCATAAAAAATGCACTTTTTGTGGTCCCACTTGGACTATTTTCCTGAAAATTGCGGGGATTATAGTGAGGAACAGGGTGAATGATTTCACCAAGATATCAAAATAATGGAAGAGAGGTACCAGGGAAACTGGGATATCAATATGCTGGCGGACTATTACTGGTGTTTGACACGAGACGTGCCCGAAGAAAAAAACAGACGGAAAGCCAAAAAAACTTCATTCCTTTCTCAATAAACTTTTTTCTATATTCATTGTATGAATAAAAGTATTTATTCACACAATGTTTTCATTTTTCACGAGTGTTCTTATAATATTACTCGTATCTACAGTGTTTAAGCTAAAAAAATCAATAAATTTGGGGATAAAATTGGACTTATAATAAATGGCCAATAGAGAAAAAACCTGACCTGATTGAGGAAAACCAATGTCATTTTCGAATTCAGCATGGTCAAATTATATAATACGAGTTGAAAAAACCCTCACAGCAGACAAAAAAATTTCATATGCATACCAGTGTAATAATGTAATAATGTTATAATGTTTCAGACCAACAAAGACCCTAGGATCCACTCATGGCTGGTCTACCTATGTTCATAATTGTGTATTGTGCATGTCCTCCATGGTGGCAGAGGGGACCTACAATTTTACATGGGTTCCGAACCACAAGGATAACAAATTTTTATAGTGGGCACACTAGGGCCCACTTCGGCCCATCGAGGTGGCTCCACTATGTAAAAACTGCCTGTACATTGGCAATAACCAATTTTTACAAAACTAAATAATTACACTGGTCAACAAAGATTTTTCATCAGAGTGAAATTTGTGGTGGCTGGATAGCATTTTTCACACAGATTCCAAAACTGCATTCAAATTTTTTCTAGCACGTATAGTTTTCAAGATGAAGGCATATATGTAACTACACAGATTTAACCATTTTAAATAGGCAAAATACTAATATTTCAACATTTGATTGTGTTTATTTTAGTTTTTTTAGTTTATTCATCTTATTTATTTCAATTATCATAATTATACATCTTACGTATTTCAGGTGTGAGCTTTTACGTCTAGCAGCATTGTGATTCAGGCAACAACGCCGTGCTTTGTCTGTCAAAAGATCAGTCCAGTCCAAGAACTTCTTGTGTCAAGTTGGTGTACATTTTTTTTGAATTTATAGTTTGCTCAGGTCAGTCAACATGCCTCAACAATGTAAGAATGACCCCGACAAGTTCGGTTTCGTATGCGGCCAGTTGACAACTAAAACACAGCGACGAAGTATTACAACCGACATTAAGAAAATATACAAGCTATACTTTGGTTGCCATCTAGGTGACCAAGATAAACCATGGGTGCCACATCAAATCTGTTCTGGCTGTTCAAATGGATTACGTGATTGGCTTAACAAAAAGAAAGCTTCAATGCCATTTGCCATACCCATGATATGGAGGGAGCCGAGAGATCATCATGAAGACTGTTATTTTTGTAGTGTGAACTTAATGGGGTTTTCTGCCAAGAACAAACACCAGATTGTATATCCAAACTTGGATTCAGCACGTAGACCAGTAAAACATGATGAAACATTGCCCATTCCAATCATTCCAATTCCCCCAAGTGATAGGCTAGAGTCTATCATAGATGACATGGAAAGTGATGAAGGTGCAACTGGCATTTCCAGACCATCTACAAAACCAGAGTACACTTTTGAAGGTAGACATTTAGAGCCTAAAAAGTTAACCCAAGGACAGTTGAATGATCTTGTTAGAGACTTATCGCTGTCTAAAGAGAAATCAGAGCTTCTCGCCTCAAGACTAAAGGAGAACAATTTACTTGAGAACAATGTTCGTATTAGTTACTACCGAAAGCGGAATTTTGAACTAATAGCATTCTTTTCAGTAGATGGTCGTCTGTTATTGCCATGACATCAATGGACTATTTACAGCCATATCTCAGACATATGTGGCATCTGAGTGGCGCCTCTTTATTGATTCGTCGCAGAGAAGCCTGAAAGCAGTTCTTTTGCATAATGGTAATATAATGCCATCCATCCCCATTGCCCATTCCGTCCATCTAAAAGAGACATATGACAATATGGATATACTAAAGGCAATCAAATACGACAGTCATCAATGGAATGTTTGTGGAGATCTAAAAGTTATAGGAATGCTTATGGGTATGCAGTCAGGATTCACAAAATTTTGTTGTTTCCTTTGCCTGTGGGACAGTCACGCCACTATAGAACATTACACCAAAAGTGACTGGCCACTTAGGTATACATATGTCCCAGGGATAAGCAATGTCCAGTCTGTCCCTTTAGTGGATCCCCAAAAGATCTATCTGCCACCTCTTCACATTAAACTTGGTTTAATGAAGAATTTTGTTAAAGCAATGGGTAAAGTCAATTCTGAAGGGTTCCAATACCTTTCAAGGAAATTTCTGAAGGTTACTGCAGCAAAATTGAAGGAAGGAATTTTTGTTGGGCCACAAATAAGGGAGGTTTTGAATGACACTGAATTTGAAAAAGTCCTAAGTCCGCTGGAATTGAAGGCTTGGCTGGCCTTCAAATGGATATGTGAAAACTTTCTTGGAAGCAACAAGTCACCTGCGTATAAGGATGGAGTCAAGAACCTCCTTGATGCCTTCAAAGAAATGGAGTGTCAAATGTTGTTAAAAATTCACTTCCTGCATTCCCACTTAGATTTCTTTCCTGAAAACCTTGGTGCAGTGAGTGACAAGCAAGGAGCGCGCTTCCATCAAGATATTCAGATGATGGAGAAGCGCTACCAAGGATATTGGAATGAAAGCATGATGGCGGACCATTGTTGGATGCTGTATCGTGACAATCCAGGCCAAATTTACAAAAGGAAATCACACTCACAGCACTTTTAATAAAATAATGTATATATTCTTTATTTGTAAGTACCGGTACATTGAATAAGGTGTATGATATATTTGTTGTTTAGCATTCCTAAGTGTGATCTATACATCCATAAATTTTCTTATAGCAACATCAAAAACTTAAAAAAATCAAAACCAGTGTATCTATATAACTATACATGCTAGAAAAAAAATAAAACCAGATTCGGAATCAGCTCGAAACATGCATTAAGAAAAGTGTGATCATGTTTGTGATGAGAAAAAAGTTTCATTTTGTTGGACAGTGTTATCAATTTAAAACTAAGGATAGAATCTCTGGATCCAGAGGATCAAAGTCATAATAGACTAGGCCTACTATCCACAAATATCTTACACACTACAGGGTGTCCCGTAAGTCTGGACCCATAGGGATTTATAATATATTTTTTTATTATGTTGCAGGTAAACCATGTCACTGACTAGAGAGGAGAGAGTTCAAGTTATTTTGCTGGTCGGGACCCGCAGTCACCGGGAAGTGGCCGAAGAATTCAACAATATGCATCCAGACCGCGCACCAATCACACACAGATGTGTTGGCAAGTTGATAGCCAAATTTAAGGAAACTGGATCCGTAGCTGACAAGCCTCGCAGAGGACCTTCAAGGACTGTTACGGAAGACGAAACCAGTACCAATGTGTTGGCTAGCTTCGCTGTCAGTCCCAAGAAGTCACTTCGACGCATGTCCAGCGAAACTGGGACTATTTTGTAATTTTATTAATTTTGCCCTATGGGTCCAGACTTACGGGACACCCTGTATATCTATTTATAACTGACATGCAAATATATCAGATCCAAAGAATCCAGTCAATTTCATTACGGTATCCATCAATACCAGTACCTTGCCAACCAAATATAAGTCATGGTCCATATCAATTGCGGACCAGGTCACAATTTACAACCATATACATTACAATATACCGTATATATATGTCGGGGGGGTGAATGACGTCGGATATGATGATGTTATGTTTCGTTACACCACATCCGACTGTTTAACAGGTGTTCTCGGTATGTCACTTCCTCGCACCAACAAGGAAGTTTATACCGTTTAATTAATTTAACACTGGTTGTGAGTTACGATGAAAATGATTTATACCTTTGCTCAATGGCGTACTCTCTCTCTCATGGCCCATTGAGAGAAAGGGAATGCTTCTTCTTGGAAGGATATAAAATGACGCATCACTTTTGTTGTTCTTTATTTAACACAGAATATTAGAATTGAAATCCTTTACACAACACTTGGTTTAGAGAGAAGTTATTAACGAACAAATGCTTACATCAAAAAGCTAAGGGGACCAGCCGAAACGGAGCTGGCCCACGGGCGGAACACACTACTCCCTCTGTCGGAAGCTGAGGCGAGCATTAGACTGCCAAGGCATGTTACCTTCCTCAAGGGGCTGCCTTTTGTCCTGGAGAAACACCCATTGGTGCCACTTGTTACAGAAGACTATTAAACTTGAAAAATCTTACTCTAATAATGATATCAACAAGAGAATTGGTATAAAATGATATTAGCAAAAGAATTTATACAATTGTAGTTTTACACAACTCTTTTATGTGATTTTATAATAATTGAAAAGAACATTTACAATTTGGAAATCTCTGTTTAAAATTAGATGTGGCACACTGTTTTTGTTAGGCTTATCGAAAAGGCGCAGAGAATCTGCGCTTGAGGCAATCTATACAAACATTAAAAATGTAACGGAATCATATTTTAATTTAGTTGAACAGAATAATATCTTTTAAAAGATTAATATGTTAATTTATACAAACAATGATAATCTTTAAATTTTAACAAATTTATTTTAAACTGAAGTTTAAAAAATAACAATTTTCCAAAACAGTTATTAAATAAAAAATTTTTAAATATTACTACCAAAATTATTTTAATACAGTAACTCCAACTTGAAACACTAAATTTCATAGGAATCAAACTCGCAATTCACAAATTATATCTGACAACTCTCTCCTTCAATAAAAATTAAACCCAATCATTGTATACTGCAAGCCTCTATAAAAATATTCGTAACTGAACAAAACTGCAGTACATCAAGACAATTTTGTAATATTGTCCATGCAAATGTGTGAACTAAAAAAGAAGGACATTTTTCATTTTTAATACCCAAATTAAAATGTCAAATCAAATCATTTTTTTTTTTGCAATACAATAAAATTTAACCATTGTCATTGAACTGGAAGGAAGACAAATAAATAAAAATTGGCCTACCCATAAAAATAAAATGAAAATCTATAAAAAGTAAAAAAAAAAAGAAATAAATGTATCAAAAGAATTTTCTACACCAATTCCTATATTTCAAATAAAAATATGATAATCTGCAAATTTTGTAAAATGTGTGTTCTAAAACTTGAGACATGCCAGTTTTAAGTCTATAACCAATAAATTAATGTTATGCGTGGAAAGAACAATTAAGAATTTAATTCATAACATTTGTGCTTATTAAAGAAAAATCCTAGGATTAACACTGATAATCAAATTTTTGTCAAGTAAACTATTTAGTGTTTTTTGCATACTTTTTTACACTAAATTCAAAAATGCAATTAGAATCTTTATCACCCATAGGTTTTGTGTGACTGATACATATTACTGTATCTTTTATATAGCGTATAAAGACTTTTTAGAAAACTGAGCTTTATTTATAAGGATGACATGTTCGTATTGGAAAAAGGAAGCTAAATTGGGTGCTAGTCGGTCATTTGTAAGACAGTTGACTCGATTCCTTGGGTACGGGTTATCAGGCAAAGTGGGCTGATACATGTATCTACATGTTCAGACATGCACCAAGTCACTGTCTGAGGCGCACTGTTTTGTCAGTTGTGTGTGAGCATCACAAGTGTTACTCAATCTGTTCTATGAAGTGTGTTACATCCTGCAGTTACAGTTCTGTGTTAATTAAGCTTGCATTATGCCACGAAAGTGTTTAAATCACCCAGATAGTTTCTGCTGTGTGTGGAGAGCTAACCTTCAAATCTCAGAAACAAACCATTACTCCACTCATTAAAAAATGTTATAAGCTTTATTTTGGGTGCAAACTAGGTGACCAAGGTAAGTACTGGGCCCCTCATATTTGCTGTGTGACATGCGTTAGGCTTCTTACTGGATGGAAAAATAGTTCTCATCACATGCCCTTCGCCATGCCTATGGTTTGGAGAGAACCAAAAGACCATTCATCAGACTGTTATTTCTGTTTAACAAACATATCAGGGATTACTTGTAAGTCCAAACATAGGGCGAAATATCCTAATTTACCATCAGCAATGAGACCTGTTCCACACAGTGAAGAGCTACCCATACCAAAACCACCAGAAATTGTGACCATGGACGAAGATGACTCCGATGCTGATGAAGTTCATCCAGACCAGGTAGGAGAACAGTTTGATAATGACCCAACATTTGAAGCAAGTGGTCCTTCCTCGGAACCTCATTCGTGATTTAAATTTGCCTAAAAAACTGGCTGAAATTTTAGCTTCAAGATTGAAAGGATGGAATCTTCTCCAGCAGGGCACTAAAATGAATTTAAACATTTTTTTCTCTCAAGAAAATGGTCTAGTATTTTGCAATGATGCTGCTTCTCTTATGGAGGCCCTTGGGCATCAACACAATACAACGGAGTGGCACTTCTTCATTGACTCCTCAAAACTTAGCTTGAAGGCTGTGCTTCTCCATAATGGAAATAAATACTCATCAGTGCTTTTAGCTCATGCTGTCAACATGAAGGAGTCATATGACAATATGAAACTTCTCTTGACAAGTATTAGGTATGAGAAATATTCCTGGCATATTTGTGGGGACTTAAAAGTGATTGCTCTTTTGCTGAACTTGCAACTTGGATATACTAAGCACTGCTGTTTCTTGTGTGAATGGGACAGTAGGAACAGAAAAATGGTATGGGATTTCTGTACTTAAAGAATAAATTTCTGAGGCTAAGTGATGCTAAAATCAAAGAAGGGATATTTGTAGATCCTCAAATAAGGGAGTTGATAAATGATGAGCAATTTGAAGATCAGCTGAATGAAGTGGAAAGAGCTGCGTGGCAATCATTCAAAAATATTACTAAGAATTTTTTGGGAAATCATAAGGCCAAAAACTACCATGAAATAGCACTTGAGTAATCTTTTGAAGGCCTACAAAGCTATGGGATGTAATATGTCCCTAAAAATACATTTCTTACACTCCCACTTGGACTTCTTCCCTGAAAACCTTGGCACCGTCAGTGATGAGCACAGGGAATGCTTTCATCAGGACATTTCCAACATGGAAAAGTGGTACCAGAGAAAGTGGAGCCCAAGTATGCTGGCTGACTACTGCTGGACCCTCAAGAGAGATGCTCCACAGGCGAAATACAGCAGAAAATCAACCAATGTCACCTTTTAGGTAAGTACAAAGGCCATGCATTAATATAGAAATCTACATTTTTTATTAAAATATAACTGCCACATAAAAACCTTGCGTAATTGAGAAAATCTAGCAACATATTCGAATTCAGCATAAAAAATAGTTAGGCTCACCTACTTCAATACTTGTGACAGAAAAAACTTATTTTGTTGACCAGTGTTATTCATGTCGAATCAATTAAAATTTTGTTAAATAACTAAGAAAATACTAATAATAAATTTAAAAGGTACTATAATTTAATACTCAATAGACATATACCGACACCGTAGTGATGATCAATATTCGAACACTATTTAACGATAGGCCTACAAAAATCTTTCTTTAGTACAACACAACAGCCATCTTACAAAGTCCTTATAAAATCCAATTTCAGCATAAAAATTTTAAACGCCGTAATGCATAATCATACAAATATCAGTTGGAATTGTCTTGAAAAAATGAATGAAAGGAAAAAAAATTGACAAATCAGCCTACCTATAAAATTGAGTATATAAATATATATAATTAATATATACGTTTAAGTTAATATGTAAGTATATAATTAATGAGTATATAAAAAAATAAAAAACAAATTAGTTGATAAAAATTTTTACAAACAATTTCTCTATTTCAATTAACAAATTTTGCTTATTTTGCAGTTTCACACAATTCTGTATGGCAATCTTACACCATCCGTATGGCAATCTTACACCATCCGAATTAAACCAGTCTAAACTAGTAATTTTTTTAGATTTATCTTTCAACTGCCACTTAAAAAATTAACTTAATCCTATAAAGCAAAGCAAAGTGAACCTTAAAATTATTTTGGCCTCACCCAAGAAGCCTGTAATTCTAAATTAATTAAGCCTACTATTATGTACATGCCATCGAAAAAATAATCTCAAAAACCTACCAATGAATTCTGGGAAATTTTGGTACTCGCTTATTAAATCTCTTACAATGCCCTAGTATTATATATATATATTAGTGATGGGACGATACCAAAATTTTTAACGATTCCGATACCACTAAAAAGTCTCAATTCCGAACGATTCTCAATTCCGATTCTCAATATTTTTAAATATAATTCTATACTTGTTTTTCTGGAAATTGTCATATTTTACTCTGGTAAGATTAACTATTTACATTATGAGTATGGTAATATAAATTATAAAAGATTGGTTTAAAAATAAAAATCAACTGTAAGTTGTAACAATTCATTTTAATCTTCTTGATTACACATCATGGATATACATGTTTTAATGTATAGCTACAATACAATAAAAATAAAATTTGTTATCCTCTTTCATTTAAATTTTAAAGTTTACATTGCAAAACTGGTTCAATTAAAAGTTAAAGAATCGTTTTAAGAATCGGAAATCATGGTACAATTCTCTCGATTCCAATTCCAATTCCTGAAAAATGCTCGATTCTTCCGATTCTCAATTCCGATTAATTGTCCCATCACTAATATATATATATATATATATATATATTAGTGGTGACCCCATTACTCGAACGACCTATTACTTGAACAAATCTTTACTCGAACCAAAAAATTCAGAAAATATAAAAAAATAGGGACTCGTTACTCGAGCGCATTTCCATTACTCGAACGGCCGAGGCGTAATGCGCGTACAGTATATTTGTTTGAGCGTTTGCCTGCCAACACAGCTTCCCACGCTCTTCAGTTCCCACTCAACTGTGAAAGCGTTCGGATGTACGAGTGATTTAAGCGCTTTTAGTTCAAAATTTTGTGTTTTTGCGTCTTTTTATGAAATTTTTTTTATAAAATTATTTGCAATGGGTCCAAAAAAGTGTGCTAGTGCTAGTGATAAGCCCAAGAGGAAAATTAATAGGTCTTCTATCGAAATTAAGGAGGAGTTAATAGCGAAGCATGAGAGTGGTACGCGTGTAGCTGGTCTTGCATCATTTTATAAGATGCCTAAGTCCACTGTTTGTACAATTCTTAAAAATAAAGATCAGTATAAATCGGCAGAAGTGGCTAAAGGTGTTAGTCGTTTATCATGCAAGCGTTCTCAGGCTATGGAGGAGATGGAAAAACTCCTCCTAGTCTGGATAAACGAAAAATAATTGGCTGGTGATGTGATATCTGAGAATATCATTTGTGAGAAGGCGAGGTGTCTCCACGCCGATTTAGTGAAGACCACGCCGTCTACTAGCGACCTCATGGAGGAGTTTCGAGCTAGTAGAGCTGGTTCAAAAATTTCAAAAGGCGAACTGGTATCCATAGCTACGTAACGCATGGGGAGGCGGCCAGTTCTAACGCGCCAGCAGCAAGGAATTCGTACGCGAGTTCAGTGAGTATGTCACAGAGGAGGGCTTCATTTCGCAGCAAATTTTTAATTGACGAGATGGGCCTCTTCTGGAAGAAGATGCCCAGAAGGACGTACATTACGAAGGAGGAGAAAGCCGCCCCAGGGCATAAACCCATGAAGGATCGCCTGACTTTGCTTCTGTGCGCCAATGCGAGTGGCGACTGTAAAGTTAAGCCTTTACTGGTCTACCACTCGCAAAATCCTCGGGTGTTCAAGAAAAACAACGTCAGGATAACAGACTTGAATGTGATGTGGCGCTCGAATTCAAAGGCATGGGTTACGAGGCTATTCTTTTTGAGTGGGTCACTGAGGTGTTCGCCCCTCAAGTGAAGTCGTACCTTGAAGAGCAGGGTCTTCCCCTCAAGGCTCTTCTTGTGATGGATAATGCTCCTGCCCATCCTCCTGGTTTAGAAGAAGATTTGTTGGTAGAACATGACTATCAAGATAAAGTTTCTGCCCCCCAATACCACCCCCCTTATCCAGCCCATGGACCAGCAAGTCATCTCTAACTTTAAGAAGCTCTACACTAAGAGCATGTTCGAGAGATGCTTTGATGTGACGAATGGGACCAATTTGACCCTCAGAGACTTTTGGAAGGATCATTTCAACATCCTTCATACCATCCGGATCATCATCAAATCCTGGGCTGCTGTGACTACCAGGACATTGAACTCTGCCTGGAGGAAGCTTTGGCGGGAATGTGTAGCTGATCGCGACTTTGAGGTCTTCCAGGAAGCACCTGTTGTTCCTGCCATAGTGTCTCTAGGGACGTCCATGGGCCTGGAGATGGATGCCGACGACGTGGAGGAGCTCCTGGATGAGCACAAGACGGAGCTGACCACAGATGAGCTCCAGCACCTCCTTGAGCAGAACAAGCAAGAGGCTGAAGATGAGGTCTCCGCTACAGAGGAGGAGGAAGAAAAGAAGAACCTGCCTTCTGAGAAGATCAAGAAACTCCTCAGCCATTGGGAGGCAGTGCAGGCCATTGTAGAGGAGACATTCCCTAACAAGGCAATTTCAGACAGATGTGTTGATATTTTCAATGACAATGTTATACGCCACTACTCGAACATTTTGAAGGGTCGTCAACGTCAGGTTACACTCGAACGCTGGATCAAGCCCTCTACGTCGGAACCCGAAGTGGACGTTTGTGACGTTCTTCTGGAAGGTGATTCACCTTCCAAAAGGTTCTAAGAACCTACCTCCCTCTCCTCCTCCTCCTCCAACCAAGCCCATCATCAAGCCTCCTTCTGGTAAGTACACTTAAAACCTTTTTTACTTTTTACTTTTTTACTTAAATTTTATTAATTATTATTACTAATTATTAATAAAATTAGAATAATTATATAATAATTTGTATAATTAAAGCATATTTTAAAGTTTAAAATTCGAGTTTGGGGGTCCAGGAACGCATTATTTCTATTAATTTAAAGGCAATTAATTAGTTTGTTACTCGAACTTTTCATTAGTCGAACCGCCTCCAGGAACGAATTAAATTTGAGTAACGAGGTACCACTGTGTATATATATGTGTATGTGTATATGTATATATATATATATATATATATATATATATATATATATATATACACAGGGTGTGCGAGAATTATCTGTACAATTTTTGGCTGTTATTAAAAGTCAACCATGAAGTGTAGAAATTCCAGTGTTGTCCCATTTTACAGAGAATCTCATTAAGTTTTTTCTGATACCACATTTTGACAAGATTTTTAGAAATGTACACGGGTGACAGACATTGATGATTTAAAAGCAAGAATCATAGCTGCTATTAGCGAATTGATGTGGATATGCTACAGCGTACATGGCAACATTTGGAGTATCGATTGGATGTTTTGCGAATCACTAATGGTGCACATATCGAATGTTTGTAACAACGTTACTTTAATAAAAGAAACTTTTGAAAATACAGATTCTAAATAATCTTGTTTAAGAATTTTACGTGTGTTATCAAGAATTTTATTAAAAGATGAAATTGTACAGATAATGTTCGGACACACTGGAATTTTTAAAAAACTTGTCAAAACTTGGTATCAGAAAAAACTTAATGAGATTCTCTATAAAATGGGACAACACTGGAATTTCTACACTTCATGGTTGACTTTTAATAACAGCCAAAAATTGTACAGATAATTCTCTCACACCCTGTATATATATATATATATATATGTGTGTATGTGTGTGTGTATATATATATATATATATATTGCCTAAAGACGCATCACAATATGCCAATCATTTTGAGCCTTACTGTAAAATATTTAAACAGCTAAAATAATTAATTCCATATTATTTAATTATTTAATTCGTATTTTATTATCATCATTATCACAATTTCTACTAATTCCAAAATTGTAATCACAATCTGTAAACAAAAAGGTAAGCTGAGACAGGAATAACAGTGGAAGAGACGAAAAGAAAAGAAAAATGAGCCATCCAGACAGTACAATCAATTTTGAAATATTCCCTCTCCGATGGAATGAACGAAAGCTAACAGACTAATGAGTCGCGCAAAGAAAGATGGAACAAATGACTAAAAAAAAATTTAGTCAAGACAGTCCAACTCTATGGGAACGCAAATGGAGTTGGTTTGAAACAGGATTTTAATGAACAGAAAAAAAAATTTTTTTTTGGCCCGCAAAGATTGTCGAAGCAATGCTTAGAATTTTGAATTTCATCGACCATGAACTTTTTAGGAATGGGAACAAAATCTACTTGCAAATGGGATTTTGATATTTTAATAATCAAAACAGAATATTCATTAATGCTATAATCTATAATACCTAGACATTAAAATAAACAAATATAATTTATCGTAATTACATTTATTATTAAACATTATAATCTTTATTAAACAAAAATTAATATTCTTAATTTAGACATTACTACACTATTACCACACTCAGGCATTCTACCCAACTGACTTGGGTCCACCATCAGACCAGTTTAGCTATGTAGAATTTCTAGTATGGCATTATACACAACCTTTCATTATGGTATAATAGTCTACCCAAAATACCCCAAATATATACTTTTTTTTAAGCTGCCCATTAATAAAGAAAAAAGTAGCTGCTACTTATTACAGATTTTTTTTTTTTTTTTTTTTAAACTCCACATACTATTTAGGTCCAACATCAGGCCAGTTTTGACTATGTAACATTCCCAATATGGCACTATACACAAACTTCATGGTTTAATAGTCTACCTAAAACTACCCAATACTTAAATAAAGGAACTTTGGTAATATGAGTATGCTAACCCATATCAGTAAAACTTCAGGATCACTAACATATTGCTTCCTAAAAATAGACATTACACAACCAACTACAGTTACATTACAATAGTTTATAATATTTTGAGATTAGCTAGTTGAGAAAATGTAAATTTATAGATAACTTAACTTATTATGCTTTGCCATTTTTTATGAATGTAAAATATTTGGATCACCTGAAGATCAGGGCCCCCAGCCTTCTTTAGTTAGCCTTATAAAGCAAACTAACAAAAATATCAACCTAACCTAACCAATCGTTAGGTCAACTATACACTAGGGCTGTGCCGGATACCACTATCCGGCAGGATATCCGGCCGGATAACAGCTATTATCCGGTATCCTGTATCCGGCCGGATAGATGTCAGTATCCGGCCGGATAGCCGGATATTTATGATAGTCTTTTTTGTAATGGGAATACCATCTGGGCCCGCCCCTTTCCAATCTTAGCTTGCATAGCCTTTAGCTAGCAAAAGTTGAATATAGTTGTACAAAAATCTAAAATTAAAATAATTGATAAATAAGCATGTACCACTACTAGTATGTAACTATATTAACACTGCTAAAAAGGCAAAATGTTTGGTCCAGCTAAAAGTGTGACGCATAGCTAAGATCCCAGCTTCCCTTACTTTTTAATTTTTATTTTTATTTTTTATTTTTATATATATTGCAAATTACAATATGAAAAAATATGAATTAGCGAAACCTTTTATTAAGATTTGAGATATAAAAATAAAACATATAGCCTAATCAAATATACCAGTAAGGTAAGTGAAATTATTAAAATAGCAAAACCTTAAAAAGTAAAAACTCACATTAAACAATAAAAATTAATACTATGTTCAAGACACTAGATTCACAAGTTTAAATCAAATTTTCGTCCATTGTGATGGATAAAAAGAAGCATCTCCCCTCGCTTTGGTAGCAAAGTACTTTTTTCTTCAAAAATATTTCCGTATTCGGAAAACATTCTTTCTGAGAAAACTGAAGATGCTTGTGTCACTAGCCATTTTAGAGCAATTTTCTTGAGATGGAAAGGATTCTTCATTTTTCCAAATTTCAAGTGGAGATAGTCGTCTGTCTGATATGGTTTTTTTTGCATATTGCTCAATTTCCTCTGCTATTTCTGCGAATGAAGCCATCTTACGGCTTTTTTTAAACTTTTTCTCACCAGGTATCTTTTCTGAATTTTCTTGTGTTAGTTCCCTGAAACAAGCAGAGAGTGGATCATCATCAAACTTTGCCTTTTTTCTTCCTGTTGAGGAGGAAGAAGAATTAGAATCGTCGCTGCTGTGAGCCTGTTCTTCAAAATATTTATCTCTAATTTTCTCTAGGTTGTTTATTTCATTTATTTCTTCAATTAACCATGTCTTAATATTTTCCTTTTGTTGATCTTTGAAAAACAAAAATTAAGTCGTGGATCAATGACAGTTGCTAGAGCATACTTCCGATTTGTTAAGAATTTAGACACTTTCTTTTTTCATTGCTTTCATCGGCAAAAAATCGTGACCGCAATGACTTCAACAGTTCATCTTTTATAGTTTGGACTCCTTGATCATCCTGGCCAATTTTTGAAAGAAACCTTTCAAGCGCGCACATGTTTGGGATAACAGTAGAGAGTAAACTATATTCTGTACTCATTTCTTGGGTGAGTTTAAAAAATGGCTGTAAAAGCTTTAAAAGATTTTCAATCAAGTACCACTCATTAGATGAAATAACAAGTAATTCACTATGATCAGCAAGGTATATTTGAACTGATTTTTCAACTTAACCATACGTTCTAGCATCAAATAAGATGAGTTCCAGCACGTTAAAACATCTTGTACCAATAGAAGAGGAACATGACCCTGTTGTGTTTGGAGAGCTTTAAATTCAGAAGTAGCCAGTGGGGAGTGGTTAAAATGTGTCACTAAACGTCGACACTTTGCCAAAAGATCTTTTATAGATCATTGAGCCATTAATGCATCATTCACCACTAGCTGTAGCAAATGAATTGAACAGTGAACAGAAGGTATTTCCGCAAGGTCACATCCCAAAGCTATGTTAGAAGCTCCATCTCTGACCAATATATTACGCCTTGATCTGTCAATATTCCATGATTGCCACATAGATTGCAATTTGTCCGCTATATTAATTCCTGTATGCGATCCTGAAAAATGAGCTGAATGCAATACTGCATTACAATGAGTGTAGTCATTCATGATCCAATGACCTGACAAGGAAATGAATGATTCATTTGAAGAAGAGCAGGTCCAAATATCGGAAGTGAAGCTAATGTATTTCCCTTCTTTCAATTTATTCATAACAATTTCTTTGAGTTCTTCATAGATTTTGGGTATGACTTTTTCTGAAAAATATGTTCGATTTGGTAGCAAATACCTTGGCTGTACGTGGGCCATCAGTCCTATAAAGCCATCTTGTTCAACTAAACTAAAAGGATGGTTGTCCAGTGCCATCATTAATCCTATCTTTTTATGTAAAGCTTGAGCTTTTGAGTCATTTATATCCCATAATTTCTTAAAGGAAAAACTTTCTTCTAACGTGAGTTGCTTTTCCATGGCAACTAATTTTTCTCTTCGGAGCCATTGAGGTGGTCGCTATAGGTTGATTTTGATTTTCAGATGATTTGTTAAGTTGAGACACTTCTTTATATTCTTTTGAATGCAGCATCTTTGCATGATTGTGCAAAGGTATAGCACCTAGCACCCAATTTCTCTGATCCCCTTTTAATCTGTTTGGAACATAGGGAGCAAATAGCTATCGTTGGATTAGTCTCATGTATTGTAAATATTTTCCAAATAAAACTAGCCATTTTAGGGGGTAAATAATGTTAAAATATTGCTGTAAGCCTATAACTAATACTAACTAGCTATATAGCTATATGATTTAGGCAATGAAACAATCCTGAAAAGGATAAAATATAGGTAATTAGTAAAGTTATTGAAAGATAGCTATAATTTACATCAAATAGTGATTAAAATTTGATAGTATAGTCAATTAGTCAAGTAATAGCTAAATAATAATATATAAAAAATTATGAATTATTTGAATGATATTATCTGGTATCCTGGATATCCGGCCGGATATTTTTTTTATTATCCGGCTATCCGGTATCCGGCCGGATAGTAAAAAATACTATCTGGCACACCCCTACTATATACCCTTGACGATTGGTTAATAATAATATCATCAGCTTCTCCTTGGTATTCAGGCAAATCTATTTTCTTAGTTATTCTTGCCTTGAATTTACCTTGAAGCGCTTCCACCTCAAGGGTGCACTGCTCCCACAAAGTCCACTCAGCACCTCCTGAGGTGGGGCCACAATGGGGTTAAGTTAGGTCATGATATTTTCATTATTTACCAACCTCTTTCTAACCATCCAACCTCTCTTTTTAACATACTGCTTCCCAGTGTTAATCACTAACATATTGCTTCCTAAATGCTTTGGGAAGCAATATGTTGAAGTGATCCAAACTTTACCAGTGGTTCCCAACCTAGGGGTAATGACAAGTAGGTTATTTTGTGGGATAATGACATATGATCTAGAAGTTATAAAAAATAATAGTGATAATCCAGAAGTTATATAAATATCTAATGACTTGGGTAATGGAGCTGGATTAGAATTAGGTTTTGGGTAACAAAAAAAAGGTTGGGCACCACTGATCTAGACTGTGTTCAGACACAGAGGAGCTGTTCAAAAATTACATAATGCTATTTTTGCTAAAACTTGATACCCCAGATCCCCCAGGAACAGCATTCTATAACGCTAGGCTAGACCAGACAGGCAGACACCCCCCCCCCCCCCCAAGATGTTACGTAATAATTCCCCCACCGAACACATTACGGAACATTACAAGCAGGGGGGGTCAGGTTTTAGCAAAAATAGCATTATGTAATTTTTGAATGGTGCCAGAGTTCAGAGTGCCCAAATTACAAACCTAGCTTAACCTAATTTAACTTAATACCAGGCTGTTATGGACTGTCTCTGAACACTGTGCAGTAAAGTTTTGCCCTGCTCTCTTTCCTGGGTTGATGGCAACCAAACCTCTTCAGCAAACAATTTATTTCAGACTATGTAGGACCTAAGCAAAAGCTGTAACTCCTTTATCTCCATATTGCAAAATTTTCGTACGACACTCCTACTTTTCAAAAAATTCTTGCTTTCTAAATTGTGAAAGTCTCCCATGAAACATGAAAAACTCTTACTCATATTTCGAAGTGTGACGCTAATGCACTTTGGAGAATAATTTCCCGTCAATTTCAGTCAAAACTTTAATTTTAGTTTAAACTTTCGCGTCCAGTCAGACGTGAGTTATGCAAAAAATTCTTCGCGGAACCGACGGAAAACTCCAGCAGATTTTAAAGTTTGGTCCTAACCTATTGATGTTAAATCTGCCGATTCGACCATGTTGGCTAACAGAAGCGTGCTGCTGGATCTAAGACCTATAGATATTTTGGTTTAAGAACTTTATTCAGAAATTCACGGCGTCCGTGAGAAATGAGAATTGATCCGGGCACCTTTGGATAGGGGAGTCAGAAGTTTTATGGTCCGTAAACATTACTTATTTGTACTATGCAGTGTACTATATGAAAAATCTCACGAGACCTTAAACTAAGTTAACCTGAAAACCAATTCTCAATGCACAAACACCGAAATAAGTAAGTTTATAATATAGGCTAATCGGCTTCCCAAGGCCAACTCCTTGCCCTCCTTATTTGCTCAATGTTGAATGACGGTGAAAAGTATAAACTAACCTAACGGTAACCTAAATTTACATTATAATAAATTTTGTATCTGACTCATCATTTTGACTTATGATTCATTAAAATACAGGGAACTGTACAAAGTTAATACTTACGTTTATTTAGTTACCACAATATTTTAACGAACAACAAAAGAACCTTATACTTTTTTCACTCACCCTACCACTCCCATTACCTTTTGACGGCTAACTTATCAATGGCTGTTCTGTTGAGTGTGAATCCTCCCCAAACTAAAATTGCAGTTGCAAGAAATAATATTGAAGTTATAATAATTTTAGTTTTTTGAGAGGTATATAAACTTCTTTTTTTTTAAATTATACAAAAAGAGAACGTACAAATATGAATTAAATATATATTGTTTATTAAGAATTTTTATACAATTAAATTTCTCCTTGAGAAGAGCCTCTGTTTGACAGTTGCTTCGTTTTCTTTCTAATTAAATGAAAGACAATTTTAAACTACATGGGTGTGGCATGAGTGTTTTTCACCATTATTGTATAATTGTCATGTATAATTAAATTTTATATTTTTATATTAGCTTTATGGCTTATAAATTATTTTTCATACTTAATTATACATTATTTATAATGGCCTTTCAATCTGAAAAATATTTCTACTATCATAATAATCCCTTATAGATCAAGCGTCATTCCGAAAAAATGTAGAGCTTCACGTCAGACTATATTGGATTAATTAGATTAGATGGAAGATAGCACCTCAAAAGCTTTTAAACAAATGATTTATCGCATTTATCACGAATGTTGTATTTTAAATTACCTCCCGTAAATTATATTGTTAAACATTTCATATGGAAGTTTGAGTTCATATCGACCAAAACCCAATTAAATTATTAATTGAAAGACTGCATTGAAAGGCTTTTCAACAAATACAATAGAAATTTCATGTAAGCTTATAATTTATTTTTTAGTTGTTAAATTGTATTATAATTAGACTATATATATTATATATATATATATATATATATATATATACAGTGGTGGGCACCGTTAACCAAAAAGTTAACTTCGTTAACCGCTAATCCGTTAACCAAAAAGTTAACTTCGTTAACCGTTAATCCGTTAATTCGTTAAACATGTAACGGAAGTTACCGATAAACCGTTAACGTTAACTTTTATTATAAAAAAAATGAAAAACAATATATATATAATTTAATTTTCCCTCTTCTTCTCGTTCTCCATTTTGTCCATGAGATGCATGTTGCCCTTCATGAAAATTAGCATATCAAAGTTTTCATCAGACAGGGATGATCTCTTGGCCCTCAGGATGTCCTTGCCCATAGAGAACAAACGCTCCACTGCAGCACTGGAGGGGATGGCTGTGTTGAACTTGATGAACAAGTCCACCAACACTTGCTCACCCAAGAAGGCAGCATCTGTCAGCAAGTCCTTGGAGTTGGTCTCCAGCCAGGTCTTGACCAAGTTCTGGGCCTTGCCCTTGAGTGACCTGTGGCTTCTGCTGCTCTCTTTTGTCTGGATGACAGCACTGAAGAAGTCATCCTCCTCCTCCTCCTCGTTGTTGCTGCCTCCACTGTTGCTGCCCACTTCGTTGGACTGCTGCTTCATGGCCTCCTCGACTGTACCCTCCATGCTTTTCCTCACCCTGGCGACCTTGGTGTTGTCATACTTGTCCAACCAGATGAGGTGAAAACGCTCCCATTGTAAGACATCAATTGACTTAATTTATGTCATCAAAGTGACATGAGAATTGAAATCTTACCTGATCAGTTTTATGGTTCTTGAAATGTATCAAGGCGACTACTAATAATGTACTCACAGACATATTATAAATATACATGACTTACTTGACAACGATTATTTTTAAATATTCACTAGCACAAACATGTTGCGCAAGAGACAGACTGCAAATGAAACGAATGTAGTTATTTGTTGTAATTGTTACATATATATTATTGAAAGTGCCTTAAAATGCTCGTGATATTTCTTGAAAGAAGTTGAAACATTCAACTCAAATGGCAAATCTTTCCGCCTGATTTTACAGTCGACCATGTTTTGCTCAAACCAATGCCATAAATAACTACCATATTTGGTAAGACACAAATTGTGGCGACGGAAACAAATATATCGCCTGATTTTGCACTGCGGAAAAGGAAATTCGTCCATCACTATTAACAGTGGCGGATTAATTGCGCACCTGCTCAGCACTGAAAATAATAGAAACTTTTAAACGTTTATTTATGATTTTTTTGGGTTAACGGACTTGAGTTAACGGAAGTTAATTAGTCCGATAATGATTTTCAAAGTTAACTTAAAAGTTAAATCGTTAACGAAAAAGTTAACTTCGTTAATTAACGATTAACGGATTAACGGTTTGTGCCCAGCTTTGTATATATATATATATCCAGAGGACCTCAGAAACGTTAAAGGGGTCAAAGTCGAAGTCTTCAAGAGAAGACTAGATGCCTGGCTCAGGACGGTACCAGATGAGCAGGGTGTATCTGGCTATGTATGGTGGAGAGCACAAGAAAGCAACTCGCTCCTCCATCAAGCCAGACCTAGAAGCGGGGCCACCAGCTTGACCTTCATGTGGAGACCAACGCACGGAATAGCAACGAGGTTAACGAGGTGTGTATATACACCTTATGTTGTTTCGTGCGTTGGTCTCTCTTCACACGGAGGTGATGAATAAATGATGAATATGAATATGATGAATATGATAAATAAAACCACGAAGGAAACACAGAATGGCGCTCAAGCGCTTTCGTCTAATGACATCCTCAGGAACACTGAAGTAAATAAAGAGTTCGAGACTATATATAGGTCACACAAAAAAAAATATATATACACCTTACCTTACAACCTTACAAAGGTTTCGCGCGATGATTTCTCATTTCGCGAAGGTCAAGCTTGTCGCCCCTCCTCTCGAGTTGGCCTGGTGAAGTAGTGAGTTGGATTCTTGCACTCTCCACCTTACATAGCCAGGTACGCCCGGCTCATCGGGGATTGTTCTGAGTCAGGCGTCTGGTCTTCTTTTGAAGATTTCCACTGCATTTCCCTTCGTGTTTCTTAGGTCTTTGGGCAACTGATTAAACAGTTTTGGTCCTCTCACTACGAAACTATTTTCTTTCAGGATGTTCCCTGTCTCGCATTCAATTTGGGAATACGACACAGTCTGCCGCTTCTACTTTCCACCGTTGTTTGGGGAGTTATAGGATTCAGAGTAAGATTAGGGACTAGTTTCTCCATTGTTTTCCAAATGTAAATAATGGTGTATCTCTCTCTTCTCCTTTCCAGTGAACTGGATACGTCGGACCAGTGGGTGGACAGGGTCGAAACCCTACAAGCCATCCAGGGCACTGCGGGAATCCGAATAGATAACAAACGACCCATCCGGATGCTCCAGCACTACCTCCAGAGCGCTCAGAATGGCGTAGAGCTCCGCCGTGAAAACGGAAGCCTCATCAGGGAGGCGCATACATCGGAGAGCAAGGGCAGACGACTGGGGAACAGCCGCAGCCCCAACGCCCCCCGACGACCTCGAGCCATCTGTGAAGACCGCAACACATGCAGAGTGACACGCTGTATGCTGAAGGAACAGGGACCGAAGCAAGGCAGAGTCAGAATCGGCCCTGCGAACGGGGCGCAACGCCCTACAGCATGTAACAGGGGTGCTCTCCCAAGGTGCAACACCCTCGAAAGAGACCGGGATGACGGATGGAGGAAGAGCGCCCATACCATCGAGGAGGGAGGTCACCGTGTCGGTGAAATACCAACCCCCATCCCGGCAGAACGCCCTCTCAACCACCTGGAACAGAAGAGAGTTGGGAAGACGGAGAATCCGGAGATAGTGCTTAGCAATGAGGAACGACCTCCGATCCTCCAAGGAAGGGATGTCGCACTCAACCTGCAGACTATCAACCGGAGAGGAGCGGAAGGCGCCAGAGGACATGCGCAGTCCTCTAGAGGGGGCCGGGTCCAGTATCCGAAGGGCCGTACGGGAGGTGGAGCCATACACCACACTCCAATAGTCCAATTTTGATTGTACCAGGGACACGTACAAACGGAGGAGTGTCCGCCTATCCGCGCCCCATGAAGTGTGAGACAATGTCCCAGCAAATCCAAGGTACGTCTTGCGGTCTCGCGCAGGCTGCGAAGGTGGGGGACCCAGCTCAAACGGTTATCGAAGACCATACCCAGAAAACGCAGTGATGGAACGAGGGCCAGAGGCTGACCCCCGAGTGTAAGATTAAAGCCCGGGACGGCGCCGGAGCCCCGTCTCCTCGACAGAAGGAAGGTCACACACGAAGTCTTCGGGAAAGACAGCGTAAGGCCCACCGTTCAACCCGATTGACCGCGAGTTGGACTTGCCTCTCCACGAGGGGGTAGCTCGTCCCCGCGGCATAGAGAGCCAGATCGTCGGCATAGACGGAACAACGCACCGAGGGCGGGAGGGCCCTCGGTAGCGCAGACATAACCAGATTGAAGCAGGAGACGCTCAATACACACCCCTGGGGCACCCCTCCTCCTGAACATACAGGTCAGATAGGGCCGCCCCATTACGGACGCGGAACGTGCGACGGCAGAGGAAGTTACGGATAAACATGGGCAAAAGGCCCCCGAAACCAAGAGACTTCAAACGGTTCAGGACAACTCCCCGACGGGTCGTGTCATAGGCCTTTTGGACGTCGAAAAAGACGGCCAGAACGAGATTCCGGCGGGAAAATGCCTCCTGTATATCATGATCAAGGAGGAGAAGGGGGTCCAGAGTACCCCAAAACCGACGAAAGCCATACTGGGTCCGGGGGTATAACCCAAGCGACTCCAGTGTAAATGAAAGTCGGACGGCCACCATCTTTTCCAGGAGCTTGCATAAGCAGCTCGTCAAGGCAATAGGCCGATAGCCCGCCACCTCCGCCGGAGGGAACGACCCCTCAACCCACATCCGGTTGAAAAGATCCAGCAAGAAGTGTAGGGCCATCGGGTGCAGATTCCGAATAAAGTCATACGGAATGTCATCAGGGACAGGGGCGGAAGAACGACGGGTTGCCAAGGCAGCCCGAAGTTCCCGCATCGTAAAGAGACGGTTATAGGGCTCGTTCCCAGGTGGCGGGAACGTAACATCCGACAAAGGACGATCCGCAGCTGAAGGCGAACGGGAAACCGCAGCAAAAGCCCGGCCAGCCGATCGGCCACAGCAGTAGGATCCGAAAGGAAGCCGTCCTCGTCGCGAAGGACAGGGCGATGAGAAGGGACCGGCTTCCCCTCGATACTACGTACCTTCCGCCACACAGCAGCAGAAGGGGTACACGAGGAAATGCCAGATACAGAAGCACGCCAAGAGGCCCGGCGGGCGAAAGCCTTCGCCCTCCGCATCTCAATCAAGTGGTCCGCGCGCCGGGTGCGGTGGAAGCGGCGCGTTGCCGTCTTCCTCTCACACACCGCCTGGTGACATGCTGGAGTCCACCACGGGACACTACGCGTCCGCGGGTTACCGGAAGATCGAGGAATACAGTCCTCCGCTACGCCCATCACCACCCGCTCGAAGAACTCCAGGCTCTCATCCACAGAGCCAAAGTCGAACACCGAACGGGCAATGACGGAACGAGCTCTGAAGGATGGCCAGTCAGCTCGCGCCAGGCACCACCTCGGTCGAGACGAGACACCCGGGTGCGGTCCGACCGGCTCAAGACAAATTGGGTAATGATCACTGCCATAAGAGTCCCCCAACACCCTCTACGAAAAATCGAGTAAGGCATCGAGGGACACCAAGGAGAGATCAATGCAGGTAGATGAACCCGTGGGTTCGTGGAAGTAGGTAGGTTCGCCGGAATTGAGGCACGCGAAGGAAAGTTCCTCCATTAAGGAGAGCAACATACCAGCAACATTTGTCGACCGGACATCTCCCCAAGCCGGGTCGCGACTGTTAAAGTCCCCGAGGAGGAGAAACGGTCGAGGCAGTTGCAACACCAACTCGCGAACCGCGTCGCGAGGAGGAGGGTCATGGGGAGGAATATAAATCGAGCAGCAGACAGTGTACTGGCGATCTAAAAAGAGCCGCACAGCCACGGCCTGCAAGGAAGTACGAAGAGGCACACCTCGCGAGGGTAACAAATGATGAAAGTAAATCGCCGCACCCCGCCGGCGTGTGTGCTCATCCGGGGTGCAAGGGAAACCAACATAGCCCGAGAGACGACGTTGCCCCCGCGCAGCCAGGATAGTCTCCTGGAGACAAACGCAGGAAGGCCGCTCGCTCTCCAGCAGGGAGGCAAGGTTCTCCCAGTTAGCTAAAAGCCCCCTACAGTTCCAATCCAAAGTGGAACTGTAAGGGGAAGGGGCAGAATAAGAGGCAGAGAAAACAGAGAAATAGCCACGGACCAAGCTGAGCAGCAAACTCAACGGTCCGTAACCAGGGACGGAATCAGCTTCCCCGACTCACCCCGGACGGGTAGTGTAGGGGCCATAGGGGAGACGAGGATCCCGATTACAGGAGGCCACAACTCCACAGCTGCTTCGCCCGTAGTAGAACGAGAGTGAGAAAGTGGAACAGGGAGTTCAGAAGGGGGCTCCCCTGAGGGGGGGAGAAGAGACGACGAGACGGGCCCAGCCGAAACCCCGACTCTCCACCAGAGGTGGGGCAGGGAGAACCAGATGTTCGAGGGCTCGTCACACCAGACAAGTGCTGACGGGGGGGGGGGGGAGGAAAGATCCACCACAGGTGGGAAAGGTAGATCCAGGAGAGAGACCCGACCACTCTCAGCAGGAGCCGAATGAAGAGACACTCCATGAAGAAGGGCCAGGCCCCTCTCGACCGGATCCACCGGTTCCACCGTGGGAACCGAGTCAGTAACCGAGGGTGTCATAGGGCGATGTACCTCAACCGACACCCGGACACTAGTTGGGGCACCGGGCCGCCCCACCAGCCCTCCGTATAGAGGGGGTGAGTCCCGAGCGGATTAGGAGCGGCGCGCCGCTTCCCCTCCGGTGAAGAAGGGGAAGCAGGGCGAGCAGTGGTCATGAACAGGTCTGGAGGACTCCGACCACGGTGACGCTTCCTCCTCCCCTTCGGGGCATCACCTTCCCCACCCGAGAGACGGGTAGGCAAGGATCCAGACCCCAAGGCCGGAGAGGGAGAAGGGGCATTTGTAGGCAGGGAATCAGACGTGGTGACTGAAAGTGAGGCAGAGGGACAAGAAGGTCCCGTGGTGCCAGGAGGACCACCAACCCCCGGAACTTCCAGGGGGCCACCACTCCGGTAGGCGCCGGGATAGCACGGGAGGGGCCCGAGGACCCGCCGGAGCTAAGAGCAGCAGCATAGGACAACCCTCGCCGCGGCTCCCGGTCACGGACCCTATTGCGCGCCTCCCGCGCACTAAGGAATTCGGTGGTCCTTAAGGACCGCACCTCGAATTCAAACGTGAAAACGGGGCAGTCCCGAGAGGAAGGAAGGGTGGGCCCCCGAGTAGTTCGAGCACCGCGGGGGCTTCGTGCATGGGGGAGGGTGCGCAGGCCCACCGCAGCGGACACATAGCTTACCCTCACGGCGGCACGTAGAGCTAACATGGCCGAACCGGTTGCAGCCAAAGCAGCGAACCGGGTCAGGCACATACGGCCGCACCGAAAACTCGCACGACCGTCGATCACCCATGCTCCAGAACACCTGGGCCGGAGGCACAAGCGGAGCAGACGAGCGGACGGGGTAAGAGCACCATCCCGGCGCGACGAAAAGCGGAAGACCTTCGTAACCCCCTGGGAGGCAAGATCCTCCTGCAACTCGCCAACCGGGATTGACAGCAGACGGGAAGCGAAAATGGTGCCCTGACAGCTATTCAGTTGCGGATGGGGAGTCACAGAAACTCTGCAACCCAGAACATCCTGCAACTGTAGAAGGGACTCAGTCACCCCCGAAGAACAGGACTTCAAAAGAAGAGACCCATCCTTCAGAGGGCGGACATCATAATGGCAGGGAACCCCCACCATCTTAAGACGCTGAAACACCCGTTCCGAGTTGCCTGGAAGGGAGCCAGCGGAAGGGCGGAGAACAAGGAACTTTTCCACCTGACAGAAATTGACAGCAGACACACAGGTCCATGTGTGACGGTAACCGAGAGTGGACGAGAACGAGGGCCGCGAAGACCGCGCCCTACGGCCACCACGAGCCCGGCCACGAGAGCCAGACGCCACAGAGGACGAGGGGGGGGCCATACGGCTTTAAGTTCAATTCAGCGGAGGCAGAGGCCGCTGAACGACCAGTAGTAGTAGTAGTAGTAGTAGTAGTATTGACCAAATTCAAGGACGGGCCAGAGTTGTTAACGGGAGGGGATTGAGTGAGAAATTTTATCCATAAATATAATTATAAGAAATACAGCCTCGTACCCAAGGCAATGCACCAATCCGCCACTGCATCCTTGAAGGAGCAGGCCCAACGTCCCGGGTAGCCAGCCCCCCCCCCCCCCCGAATCTAACTCGTTTTAAAAACAGCAGATTGGCTCTCCAGGAGTTTTGTCCGTTAAGGGTCTAGCAGAGACCCAATCCAGATGCAGCAGCGGTCTGGGCGCCCATACAATCCCCAGAGCACGGGTCAGCCACGGAGCGAAGCCCCCCAGCGGGCGCCCCCGATGACTCCAAGACTGCCAAAAACAAACGAGAGGGAGGGGGTGGGGGGATACTACAATTGACAGAGGCCCAAGACCGAGTCAAGACAAGAGCGATTCCCTAAGATACGGAATACCTAATCGAGGGTGTGTGTGTGTGTGTGTGTGTGTGTGTGTGTGTGTAGGTGTCCCAGGAGTAGTGATGTAAAAAAACCGTTTTTTTTTTTTTTTTTTTAATATAGATATTGCCAATTTAATTATAAGGTATACTTTTGTAATGATATATATTATAAAAATAAATAAATAAATAATAAAATAGGCCATATGGTACCAGTATAGAATGTCCTTTTCAGCCTATTTACAGAAAAAACTGGCCTCTTTCTTGCACTGAAAGTCTTGTATCTTGAGATCCATTAAACTTGCGAGAACACTGGCTGGGAGCTGACTGCCCATTGTCCAACCTTCCCAGGACTCTCCCATCCATGCCTCGGATTTTGAATCTCCCACTTAACTATCCTTTAGACCCGCGATGACATATTCCCCCCCCCCCCACGAGACCATCCATATATATATATATACATACACATACACCCATATACATATATACCAATATATACATAAATACATATATACACATTTATATCTATTGTATACCCCATACACATGCATACATCCAGAATTCCAGATACATACGCATGCATACTCACATATATACCTACACAAACTCATACACCTCTATTTCGCCCTTTCATTACCTCCGAGATCATTTAGCACATTGCTACATTGGCTTCGTCAACATCCAAATCTGCAATAAATACCAGTACCTGTGATATTGAAACTATTTGCTTTAATCAATCTAGTGATAATGATTCTTCAATGGAATAGAATCAGATAATGAAAGTTAAACAGCATTAGGTTAACACAAAGGTTAAAGAAAGAGATGAATATTTATTTTTTTTATTTTTCTATTTGGAATATATATATATATATATATATATATATATATATATATATATATATATATATATATATATATACACACACTGGTATTCTTGCCAATCACAATTATATCTATTGTTTTATACCAGTATTATGGATATTATACCAGTACCTGTGATATTGAAACTAGCATATATGCTCTACCCAATCTAGTGATGATTCTTCCATGGAAATGTAGGGTTAACAAAAAAGTTCAAAAAAGGTGAATATTTTCCTTTTCTATCTGGAATATATATACTGGTACTCTTGCCAATCACAATTATGTATTGTTTGAAACGAGGAAGAATGTTTTATGTTCTAGTTAAAAATATATATACATATAAAAAATGAGGGTTTGTTTTTCCTTTCTATTATATACTTTTTGCGTGATTCAATTTTTCTAAAAGATGACTATATAGTATATATACTAGGTATAACCGTAAAGCATGGTAGTATAGTAAATTATAGGTAATACTAATATACTTATTAGATTAAAGGAAAAAAAATATGGAATAAGTTTAAAACAATAAAAAACAAAAAAAACAAAAAAAACAGACTACCTTCGTTTTAAACAAAAAAAAACGACAAAAAAAACAAAAAAAACGACACACATCACTACCCAGGAGTAGGCTGACCATATTTCCTTGAGACAAAAACGGGACATTGGGATGGCAAAAAAGAGACGGGGGTTATGTAATATTCTGTATTCATGAAAAAGTAAGTACATAAACCGGGACAAAATTGACATTTTTATTAAAACGACGGGACGGCCAGGAAATATAAAACAAACGGTACTGTCCCGTTCAAAACGGTACGTATGGTTAGCCTACCCAGGAGGAAATGTCAAGAATGCACCATTTGACTGGGTATTTCTAAGTAGAAAGTATTATATCGACATGTGCCCGATTCCCAACCGTTACCGAGATACAGGCCTCTACATTTGAGTAACTAAAACATAATAAAAAGCCGATCTTACATAATATTCAACGACATTTAATGATACATTGTCAACTGTGCAGATCCTCACATTATTTATTTACATTATTTTTTTGTCTGGGGGTTCTTGAAGAGTAACGTTTATCAGCGGGGTAAGCCCGAAACTAGGGGAGCCGTTGGTTGCACGTATACAGGATGCGTTCATAAACCTCAGAAATGAACTTCCGCGTTTTTCTTGGCAAGACTCGATGGATCGGAGGCTCGCCACGTGCATTGAAGAAGGAGGGGGTCACTTTGAAACCATTCTGCAATAAGTGCAATAGTGTATTGTATGTTTGTACTTTTTGTAAACCACAAGTGTCATTAAATAGTATCTAAGATCGCCTTTTAATCTCGGTAACGGTTGGGAATCAGACCCATATCGATATAATACTTTCTACTTAGAAATACCCAGTCAAATGGTGCATTCATGACATTTCCTCCTGGGAACCCTGTATATATATATATTATATATATATATATATATATATATATAACTTATTTGATGAATAAAACCAAGGAAAGGAAACAGAATGGTGCTCAAGCGCTTTCGTCTAATGACATCCTCAGGAACACTAAAGTGAAGAAAGAGGTCGAGACTATATGTCACATATATTATATATATATATAAGCACACCGGACAAAAAATTAGTCACCCCTACTATCACCGATAGTAGGAAGTTCAAGGTCACACAGAGGGCGCTGATGTAGCATTGGTAAGTGACGAGTAGCGGTGACGTAGCACACAGGATCAGATCTGTTTCGTGAGGTAGTGAAGAACAAAGTGTGTGTTGGATATAGTCTGCAAAATGGGTCATGAGGCAGACGTTACTCAGTGGCAAAAAGGAGCCATCGTGTTTGGCAGAGCCCACAGACACAAAATGTCTGAAGTAGCCCAATTTGTTGGTGTGTCAACACGTACTGTCCAGCGAGTTTACAAAGTGTGATGTAGTTCGCAATCAACTGACAATCGACGGCGTAACTGTGGCCGGAAAACAATTCTCGACAATAGGGGCCGCCGCCATGTTTCTCGTCTAGTAACTGCAAATCGTTTTCAAACCAGAGAACAATTGCTCCAAGAAACCAATGAGGTTCTCCAGCGACCAATTTCCGAACGGACATTGCGACGAGAACTGCATGCGATGGACATCTGGAGCAGGGTACCACGGAAGAGGCCGCTGTTAACAGCAAGTCACAAATTGGCACGTTATAAATGGGCTCAGAGGCAAAAAACTGGACTGCAGCAGATTGGAAACGTGTAATTTGGTCCGATGAGTCCCGTTTTTGTTTGTTCTCCAATGATGGGAGGCGACGAGTACATCGCAGGTCCAATGAAGCCTTTAATCCTGAATGCGTCGAAGGTGTTGTTCAGGCTGGAAACAGAAAGTGAAGCGCAGGAATAGACACCCACGGACTCTGGCGGAACTTCGGGACCGGCTGATGAACGAGTGGCAGCAAATTGATGTTCAGTACATGCACAACCTCGTAGTCTCTCTGCCTCGCCGGATTCGTGCGGTTATCAAGGCCAGAGGCGCCGTCACACGTTATTAGGTACATTCTGAGAGGGGTGACTAATTTTTTGTCCGGTGCGCTGCACACCGGACAAAAAATTAGTCACCCCTACTATCACTGATAGTAGGAAGTTCAAGGTCACACAGAGGGCGCTGATGTAGCATTGGTAAGTGACAAGTAGCGGTGACGTAGCACACAGGATCAGATCTGTTTCGTGAGGTGGTGAAGAACAGTGTGTGTGTTGGATATAATCTGCAAAATGGGTCGTGAGGCAGACGTTACTCAGTGGCAAAAAGGAGCCATCGTGTTTGGCAGAGCCCACGGACACAAAATGTCTGAAGTAGCCCAATTTGTTGGTGTGTCAACGCGTACTGTCCAGCGAGTTTACAAGGAGTGATGTAGTTCGCAATCAACTGACAATCGACGGCGTAACTGTGGCCGGAAAACAATTCTCGACAATAGGGGGCCGCCGCCATGTTTCTCGTCTAGTAACTGCAAATCGTTTTCAAACCAGAGAACAATTGCTCCAAGAAACCAATGAGGTTCTCCAGCGACCAATTTCCGAACGGACATTGCGACGAGAACTGCATGCGATGGACATCTGGAGCAGGGTACCACGGAAGAGGCCGCTGTTAACAGCAAGTCACAACTTGGCACGTTATAAATGGGCTCAGAGGAACAAAAACTGGACTGCGGCAGATTGGAAACGTGTAATTTGGTCCGATGAGTCCCGTTTTTGTTTGTTCTCCAATGATGGGAGGGGACGAGTACATCGCAGGTCCAATGAAGCCTTTAATCCTGAATGAGATCCGATTCCAAAAGACGGGGAGCATGTACTACACCCGTACAAGTGTTAAAGGAAGAGGGAGGGTGGGGGGGGGGTAGAGAATCCAGGGTCAAGAAGACGATAACCCTCTGGTGTTGGGCTCTGGAGGAGACTTCCACAAGAGAATCATCGTCCTGGGGCCACATCTGTCGGGGACCGCCACAATGGGAAGTGAAGTCATCGTAGACCTTAAGAAACATTCGACGAGAGGGGAGAGGCGAAAGAACCGAGGGTAATCAGGGTCAGAGTCGTCAACCCCTACGAAGGGGTCAAAAGACTTAATGAAATAAGACATCCGAGCAGTCTTTTAACGAGGAGGATTGTGTTCCGCAGCCCGAGGGGGATCGACCCCATCAGGATGCGGTCTTGTAGTGGTAGAGGACTCGAGGGCCTGGTTGCCCACCACCCGAGTGCTAATAGTAGTAGTCCGAGAATTAGAAGTAGAGGCCATAGAGAGGAGGAGGAGGAGGAGGAGGAGGAGGGGGAGCATCCCCCGCGCGGATCCAGCCACCACCGACTCCAGCAAGGGAAAAGGCGAATCGTGGGCAAACTCGGTCCCACTGGCAATAGATGTCACGCAGGTGAGATACACCTATACCAAGTCTCCGTGCCAAGAAGGCGACCACTCTCGTCCAACGCGCGGTAAAAGATGGCAAGGACAGGGCTTGGGTTTGGCTTAAGAGCCACAACGGTGAAGGACAACCATCTCCCTCACCCAATGTCCAAGGAGAGTAAAGTCAAAGTCCAAAACAAAGCCGAATGCGGGAAAAAAAAAAAACAAGGAATTGCTGCTGCCGTTGCAAGAATTGACGTTGAAATGTTGCAGCGTATTTGGATGGAGAGAATACTGTTTGGACGTCTTACGTGTGACAAATGGTAACCATGTTGAATGTGTTTGAGGTTATGTGAAACTTATTTTCTCTCAGAGATGGCACCAAAACGGTGTACCTAGTATCCTAATATTTTTATTTAAGAGAAATTGTAAAGATAATTTGTGTACACCCTGTATATTGCTACACTTATCTTTTATTTCGTTTCTGCTACAAGTATTAACTACTTTTTATCTTATACAAATAAATTTAGTACAAACCACTAATTTCAGAATCTACAATGGTCTCTACTTTGAAAGATTAAACCATTACCTATTCATGACTCGGAACTAATCAGATAAAAATGGAAAATGGGTTAAATGAAACCAAATTAGGAGTAATATTTTATTTATGACCGCTATTAGTTGTGAATTCCGAGAAATAAAGTTTCGGGAGCGAAGGTGAGAAGAGGTAAGGCTGCAATAAATAAACTTTTATCAACGCTAAAAAACACTTTCGACATTAACAATCGTAATAACTTGGACACGTTGAATATTTTTTTTAAAATAAATATGAGAGAAGAAAAATTAAAACCAGAGAATCTATCTCGAGTAATGAGAACAACAACCCACAGGGTTGAGAACAGCAGGAAGCGCTTTTATTTTTAACGGTTTGCTTCGCAACTTTGGAAATGTGTTGAAAGCATATTATAAATACGTCACAATATTAAATTTCATAAAGCGCTATGTTAAGGAGCTAAATAAACTTTAACAACGGATATTACCGTCAACTTCCAACGTTAGTGTACAACCATTTCTGAAATGAATCATACATTTAACATTAGCTATAAACCATATACAATCTCTCTAATTTACTATATTACCTAGAATTATTTGTCGACGATATCGTTATCAGGAAATAACCGAACAAGATAGTCTATATATATATATATATATATATATATATATATATATATATATATATATATATATATATATATTATAGACTATATATATATATATATTAGTCGTCTGTTAATTACATACATTCATTTTATTATACAACTTTGGTATGTTGTAATTAGTAAATTCAGAAAAAAAATCCAAATATCTTTTCCATTATACAAATATTTTTAAGACTAACAACGTTAATTATTACATTTCATAAACATTACAAAAGTCTCTTTCTTTTCTCATTTTCTTTCAGTACTTTCTGTTTCAGCATATTTTTATAATCTAAAATATCGCCGCTCCATTTTGTTACTCTCTGGTGTTCGCAGATCCAAATGTCATCGGCAACCTGCGGGGGAAATAATATGGAGTTCGGTGTTCCAATTAGAATGAAGAAAAAGAAAAAAAAGAAAAGAAAAACTAAGTTGCGTTTTGGGTAACGTGTTAGTGGCTAAACAATGTGCTAAACTCGGATGTTATCGTCCCTCACCTGAGAAATAAGCCTGAAGTCGTGGGAAACTAGGACAAGACCACCTTCATATTCATTGATGGCATCCGCCAACGCGTCGATAGTATCCATGTCGAGATGGTTCGTGGGTTCGTCCAAGAAGAGCATGTGTGGACACTGCTGAGCCAAGGAAGCGAACACCACGCGGCACCGTTGGCCGTCGCTCAACTGACGGATCGGAGACACTTGTTGCTTGCCCGTTAGACCGTAACGTCCAATTATTTTCCTTACCTGTATTGAAGATTAATACGCATTAAGAAAAAAAAAAAAGCCATTCATTAAACTTTACAGATGTCTTCTTTACCAAATAACTGACGCTAAATCAAAAGATGCAAGGTTTTGATTTTTGATACACAAGCTCGACAGCATTCAAAGAATAACAATAGGAACTATTTTCAGTGTAAGCGCATTAAAATACTTTTCGATTTTCATTAAAAACGAAAATTAATTCCCACACTTTAAAGAATTACTGTCAATGTAATTCCAACAAGGCACTCTTAAGTGCATTAATAAATTAAGTTCATCCTACATTTCCTCAACCCATTGAAGTCAGATTTAAGTACAAATTAGAAAAAAATATTTTAGGGAATCAAACGCAAATGAGGGCATTAAGCGGACTTGCACCAAAAAAAAAAGTGTTAGGATTTGATAAATTCGCCATGCCGAGTCTAAATGGATCCTTCTTACAACATTTCTGCAACCACAAAATCACGTACTTGGATATTATTATTTTGTGTTGCGCTCACCTTCGTAGGTGGAACAGATAAGCCACACAGCACTTTCCAGGGATACAAACCCAGTATCAAAGTTGCGCAACAAATGACGAGTGGGTTCAACGGAGTCAATGAGCAAAATTACACGATTTATGCGGAAAACAATTGTGGGTTAACATGGACCACTAGGCCGGAAAAGGTTAAAAGTTTTAAGTTCTTTTCCGTTCTAACTCTCAAGTTATGAAATCACTCTTGTTTCAGTAACGAGATCCAATACCATCCAATTACCTCGTCCCTCTCCTTGAGTTCTGGGAATTCCTTCATTATGTAATCGATGGGGGAAACATCGAGGTCGAGTAGTTCGTGAAGATGCTGATGGTATCTCGCGATACGAAGGTGAGAGTTCTTACGAATCATTCCAGATGTGGGCACCAATTCCCCGAAAAGCAATTTCAAAAGGGTAGATTTTCCAGCTCCATTCGGCCCAACCTTAAAAAGAGAGACTTTTTAATTTAAAAGAAAAGGGACGAAATATTTTAAAGGATTTCCAGGTTTTAATTTACAACCATTAAGATCAGAACTACATTAGATAATTTTTTTCCCCTAGGTAGTTATAAAATGCCTAAGTTTTTCCAAGAATCAGTGAAATAATAAATAGAAATTTCATAAATGTAGAAAATATCACAACAAAAAGGCCAATTAGTAATCAGCCCAAATTGCAAAAACGTGTAATCAAGGGCTAGAAAAAAATATGTATACATTACCAGAGCGAGTCTTGTATCCAAGTCAATTCCAAATTCCAAGTTCTTATAGATGAAAGGTGATTTTTCATTGTATTTAAAAGTTACGTTCTGGACCATAATAACCTACAAAGAAAAAAAATTATGTACATCAAATAATTACGACCTTCGATGAAACGGTAAAATCAATCGTTAAACTATTGCATCCTATAGTTGATTTTGAAAATTTTCAATGTGCAGTATGGCAGGCAAATATGTTACGGTTTCTCATTTATTATCACCAATATTTACAATTCATGGGGTAGGAAAAAAAAAATTTATATATATATATATATATATATATACTCAAGTTTATCTTCGGATGATGTTTGCATACAAAGTACATACATTCATACATAATTTCTTAAAACTTAATATTTCACTTCAGTTTCTATCAAATGTGATAAAAATGAAAGTGAAATATTAAGTGAAAATATAAGTGAGAACTATATCAGAACATCAACGTTTCCGCCTATATTTGAACCCTTGCCCTTTGAAGCAAGGATCCGATTCTTGCTCATAGCACATCGTGTTATGGCGATACACGCGTGCATGAAGTTTCATCACTTCATGAGGAGCGTTCAAAAGTTATGGCGCGGATAGGAAAGCGTGACAAACGGACATGAGCAATAAAGTATGGTCCCTCCAAATCTATCCAGCAGAGGAATAATAGTTTATGTAGCATTAAATATATCCGAGCCGAAAACAAGCCCTTCGTTTTATGCCATTTAAAAAAAAAAGTTCATAAAAATACTAAGCTAGTATCTCATCATTCCATACCGGAGGCGGTATTTTTCCACAATCTGGAAAGCAGAATGTTAAAGTTTTATCCCTAGAAACTTTTTCAGTAAGGCCTCCAGCGACCATCTTTGCCAAGGTTTTCTCTTTGGACTGGGCCTGTCTTGCGAGCTTCGCAGATCCGTGACCGAATCTGGCTATGTAATTCTGCAAAAAGAAAAGTCAAATTAAAAACGTCTAAAATGTGTTTATTTCAGACACGAAACTTGCTCTCTCTCTTCAATAAGCTTCAGCATGGATGTAAAAGTAAAATGTTCTCATACCTTCTACAAACCCTACTGAAAGCCAATATTAAACCTCCACTTGCGCTTTACAAGTGCTGTACATTAGGGTGTGACCGTTGCCCTCCAAAAATAAAAAATGGTCCTACAATGCTGTTCAAAGTTTTAGTGTTGTGTATTTATCTAGGAAACACCTCTGTAAATTTTCTTGGAGATCGGTGCATGTTTGAGCTAGCACCGTCGTACCAGCAAGTATTGCTATTTCAGCTTATGAACTTCATAAATAAGTGTGAAAATAGCACATTTTATCAGATTTTCATTTCCGGGTCTGGAACGCTGACCCACAAATTTTCCACGTATTATTTTATTGCATTTAATTTTAATGATGCTCTTTTCTTTTCCCTTGACAATGATTTGATGTTGTGAATAGAGAATTTAATCATGGATACACGGCAAGATGATGAGTATGTCAGAATGTTATTGGGCACCGTACCCCGAGAAGAAGAAAAGGAAATAAAGGGCTGCAAACTGCCAACTAATAGGCAGGTCTTACTATGTCTGTTAGCAAACCTTCGGGATATGCATTGGGACCAGGCTTTATCTGCCACCATTGACAATATGCTTTTGCATTACCAGAAGGCGAATGTCCCGACCATTACAGGCAGGAACAATATTGGCCAAGTGATTAAAACTTACTATGACAAAGACTACATGATGCTTATGAAAAAGAATGAGGATAGAAGACGGGCTGATGATCCTGGAATTATGAAGTTTAAATCAGAATTGAGCCTGACGATGAAATTTTATAAGAACACAGTGTTGAAAGACATGGCGGCTGCGAAAAAGGGGAAAACTCAGGCCGAACAAGATGCCATCGATACTGACATACTCTTTATGAAAAGCATGCTAAGTGACAGAGTAGCTACCTACTCTGGGGTAAACAAAGTACTCACAGAAAAGGTTCAGAAGCGACAGAAAAGGCAGATGCGAGAAGAGAAGCGACAAGAGAGAGAGCAATGTGATCATGCTGAGAATGTACAGGCTGATATTGATTCACCTATTAGCTCTGATGAGGACGATGACATTGATGAGGCCAGCACTGCTGAACCAAAGAGAAAACATCGGAGAACAGTGAAAGAGGGAGTTTCAATTTTTGTGCCCCATGATATTCTGAAGTCGGCAGAACTTGTTTCATGCAGTGTTCGAAACAACATCTCGCCGACCCAGCTGAGTGCAATTGTGTACTCCCTTGTATCTGCATGTGGTGGAGATACATCAAAGCTGAGTCTAAATGCAAGGACGGCCCACCGATACCGAGCTTCCATCGTGTCAGAAATAAGTTTAAAAATCATGGATGAATGGCAACCATCAGACAAAGTACTGGTGCACTGGGATGGTAAACTTATGGACACGCTGGATTCCAAAGGCACTGATGACCGCCTGCCCATTCTTGTGTCTGGTGTCAATGGCACAAAGCTTCTTGGAGTCCCACCTCTTCCGCATTTGACTCAAAAAGCTGGCCTGGTTCAAGGAGACTTGATATCAACAGCAACCAAACAACTTCTGGTCGATTGGGAGTGTGAACAGAATGTCGTTGGTATGGTTTTCGACACAACTTCATCCAATACAGGTAAACCTATTTCAAACATCAGCGTGAATTTATCACGACATTAATACCAAAATACAGTGAATGGTTTAACAGAAATCGGCAAAAAGCACGTGCCTGAAATGGTGGCCTTAAACTACAATTACATTTTTTTTTCAGGACAAAAAACAGCTGCTTGCGTCTCCCTCCAAAAGGAATTAGAGCGTGCCGTATTCTGGTGCGCCTGTCGCAGGCATGTGGGCGAAGTCATCCTAGGTGTTTGCTGGGATTGCTTGAAAGTGGAGGGCTCTTCAAGTCCAAACATAATGGTTTTCCAGAGGTGAGTCATAAGCTTTACAAAATAACAAGGAATATTATTACCTAATGAACAAATTTAGTGGAATTTCTTTTATTAGACTTATAAGATATACTAACACCAAGCAAATGATCGATCATATCAATCTTAATACCCCTAAAACAATATTATAGATTAGTACGAAATACAATAATCCCAATAATTGCATTTCTAGGTTCAAGGACCATTTCTCTCAACTGGCGTACAATGAAAAAAAGAAATACTACTACCCCGCAATGCCTGGAGTGTTTGAGGAGCGCCAGCAGGAGATGGCTGACTTCTTCCGTGAATCTCTAGCCCAACCATTTACACGTGGCGACTACAAGGAGCTGGTAGAGCTTTGTCTGCTGCTTGTAACTAAAGGATCCGAGCCAGTGAACTTCACAATGGTCTACCCCGGCGCACTTCACAAAGCAAGGTGGATGGCTAAACTGCTCTATACCCTCAAGATTGTTCTTTTGTCAGGCCAGATCAAAGAGCAGTTTCCCAAAGCCGAGGTTGTGACTAAAAGTCAAATCAGCAAGTTAGAACGGTTTGCTGTGTTCACAGTCGCTGTTTATGTCCCATGGTGGATTGTTTGCCCCGTTCCAGCAAGTGCGCCACTGAATGACTTGAATTTGGTCGAAACCTTGGCTGAATTTGCCCCATATGACGCCACAATAGTTGACAAAGCACGTGTGGCACTCGGTAGACACACTTGGTACCTAACTGAGGAGGAGTTGGCCCCACTGGCGTTGTTCTCGTCCCAAGTACAAGAAAGGACAAAAGAGATGAGGAAGGCCCATCTTTGCCATGAAGGCACTGAAGTTACTAAGAGAGTGGGGCTCAATCATGGGGGCTATGGAAAGCCATATCTTCCCCCTGTCCCAGAAAGTGGCACTGCCCTGGTGGACCTAATTGGGCCTGACTCAAGCCGGTTCTTCACCATTTTAGGCATGCCCTATCAGTTTCTCCACAGTCCAGCCAGTGAATGGGCGGATCATGACGACTACCTGAACATGAAACGGGTTGTGGACAAGCTTCAGGTCGTCAATGAGGCTGCAGAGCGTGGTGTAAAACTTTGCCATGACTTTCTTAATGTTGCCAGGGATGAGGAGCGCTTTCAAGAAGTCCTTCAAGTAGTTGAAAATGACAGACTCCGCGTTCCTAATCAGCGCAAACGATCATCTGTTTCCGAAGAGAAATCATGGTTTCTTGCTCTAGAGAAATAATACCTTGTGAATATATGATAAAACTCCTTAATGTACCATGAGAGAATAAGATGATTAACTTTTTTGTGTTAGTGATAACAGCTTTTAATTAAGACAGGCAAATGATTTGTGTTAATATCCCTTATGATGGTTGTGTAATCTCATATATAGGCGCGTATGCCGTATAAGCAAAATCGCTATTTTTCAAATTGCTGGTGCTCACTCGAATATGCATGAATCTTCAAAAAATTGCACGTGGGTATTTTTTATGTCAATATGCAACACCAAAATTTTGAACAGCATTGTAGGACAAAGTTGGGGCAACTGTCACACCCTACTGTACATATGCGATAAAAAATAATCTATTAAAAATTAATCGTAAATTGAACTTAACATAATTAACCTCCTTTACTTATCATATACTATATATTTGAAGGCATACCTTCATATGCGCCATTTGATCCTGCTCCCATTGGTACTGCTTCATTTGATTTTCAAGCAATTCGAGTCGCGTTTTAATGAAAGCGTCATAGTTACCTCCAAAATATTTAAGTCGTGTTTTTTCCATATGAATAATGTTGGTGCATATTCCATTCAGGAAATCCTACGAACCAAAAAATGAGTTTTTAATTCAATTAACGTTAATTTGTTTAACTTCAGTTAATGTTCGATTTAAAATTAGAGTGGGGGGGGTTGACCTAAAACCTTTTCCACTTGACAAAACAAGTTAAGTGTACTTTAGCTACTTTACAGTACTTTAGAATATTTACAAACTTAAGTGAAACTACAGAAATTACCTAGTACCTAGTTTCTTTGGTTCTATTTTAAGTAAACGAAACTCGGTGATTCACTAAATATTTCAAAACGAGAGAAATGATTCGAACTGGCCTTCCTTGATACAAAATATAACTTCTTTACAACAAAAATCAGCATATTAAATTTATCATCATGTTTCACATTTCTTCGACATCTAATTTGAAGCCAAACTAGAACCATAAATAAAAAAGCTAATTAAGTTGCCCGACTTCTTAAGTGACGTTCATTTCAGTCTTGGAGCAAAGTGTGTCAATTGTGTTTGCTTTTTCTCAACTTGGTTTGCCTAACAGATGACATCATCATTATGATTTTGTAATAGCTGGCATTAACTACTAATTTTAAAAAATAAGCACCTGTGAATGAGAAATGATAACCAAGATTCTCTTGTACTGTTTTAATTCCTCTTCAAGCCACACACACGCGTCCAAATCTAAGTGATTGGTAGGTTCATCGAGCAAAAGAAGATGAGGCTTCACAAACAGCGCTCTCGCCAAAGATATTCTCATACGCCAACCACCAGAGAAGTCTTTACATTGTTTGTTCATCATCATGTGAGTGAAGCCGAGACCGCTCAAAATATAAGCGGCTTTGGACTCTGCTGTGTCAGCTCCCAATTCTTCTAACCGATCGTACACATCCATCAACTGCTCCTGAGACTCTAAAGGATGCAAAACACGCTAACAGTTACCACTTACTCTAGTCGCTTTAAAAATTTAACTGAAGCTGCCTTTACAACAGTGCTACACAGTCCTCGGAACTATACGCGCAGTCTACATACGTATCCATCCCATACTTTCAAAATTTACTCAAACCAAAACCAGTTGCATTTCCTTACATTGAACTCTAAATATATACCTAAGCTTTATATTAGCGAGTAGAAATGAAAGATCATTTAATAGGGGAAAAAAAAAATTTAATACGAAATACAAACGTACATAAATAAAATTTCCCTGAAAGGTTTATTGTAAGTGACATTGAAGACGAAACAACCAGAATCCGAATTATGCCGTACCTACATACTATTCATAATGCAGACGATAAACTACTGTACTACTTAATAGTAAGGATATTTTAAAGATAACTTCACCTTCATCATCTCCCTCAGCGAGTTCCTCCGCTAACTGCTCAAGCCTCACTCTTTCCTGATCCACCTCCATCACGCACTGCAACGCAGATTTCTCCGAAGCGGGCATCTCGCGCAATAAATGGTATATATCTATATGGTTGGGAATTGGCACCTCTCGGTTAGATAAAGCAGCGAGTAGAGTCGATTTCCCACAGCCATTTTGACCAATTAAACCATACCTGCAAATATTTCATAATCAGCCGTTGAGAAAAGCTAATAATCCTGAAAGAGGATATTTTCTCCTTAACTGTACACTCACGTTTTAGTTTGATTATTAGTACTAATTTCATTTGCCTAGTTTTAAAATTACAGAACTTGAGCAATGTCCATGGGTAATATAAATTATATAAATTCTCAGTAATTGCTGTATAGCTTAAATAAACAAAGGAGCTATGTAAGCTTACACGAGCACATTAATGGAAAGTTTTAGTAGTGGTTATTAATTAGTCTTAAGCTGAAGGGTGCTTACTAACTTAAAGACAGTATTGTAAAAATAAAACATTTTGGTACGGTAGAGCTCCACTAACAACCACTTCCCCTGATTCAACCATCCAAAAATAAAGAAAGGCACTCGCAACAAATTAAAAGTCTTTCAAAATACGCAATAATTAGGATTGTATCTTCCGAGTTTAAGGAATTTTTCAAAAAAGTTTACGTCAATGACAATGAAAAGGTTATAAAATAGTTCACTTCAACCTTCAGTCAATTAACAAAAATACACTTGTGCTCAGGATACTAGTTGGAGGCAGAGGGAATTTTCGTCATTATGTGATCATACCATTTATCTCTATTGGCCTAGGCCAATGGTATTTAACCTTTTTCGCACTGTTACCTGTCGAGTTAGCCAACAAAACCGTAATTAACGCTCCCCTGGCCTTTTTAAATGGCAAATATGAGAAAAGGAAATTTAGGAAAATAAAATTTCAGTGGGACCATAACTCTGCTTATTTTTGGACAGACGTTACCAACTCGTTACCCCCCGAAAAGGCCGAATTACCCCCCCCCCCCCCATGTTAAACACTACTGGACTAGGTGAACACATCAAATGTATGTTACAAGATTAATGCAAGTATCCTAAGAATTCTCACAAACCAAATTATTCCAACCCACAAAAATAAAATGAGATGTCCATCTTTTCAAAGGGATACAGCAATGACAAATAAGATCCACTCTACTCTACTCTACTAGAAATTATGGCACTGGGATAAAGAATGGTATATTAAGAACTAACAATTCTAAATATCGTACTTATACATACATCATATCCATTATCCAGGCTGGCTAAGGCAAGCCTAGTTCTCAGCATTTTTGCTTAAAAAAAAAATCTACCAGCAGAACTGGGTATTCAGAATGAAAATAGGACTAGATCCTTCCAGTTCCTTTAGTACACAAAAGTTTACAGGTCAGTGAGCACCACTATACTGTATTTTGCCACTTTCTAAACATATAAAAACAAAGATCACTTGTTTGATAGATACAATAGTGAAGTAATCCACTAAAAAGATTAAGTACAGTACCCGAGCTTGCTCCAGCACCCCTAAAACAAAAAATACACTAATCAACTCTCTACCATACCAATAAAGTTCAGTACACAAAAATGATGAACTAACAAAAATCACTGATTGAAATACCTAAATTTGTAGAGGCAAAATAATTACAGACCTCCTTCCACAGTTGAGCTCAAGCTTTGTATCTTGAAGCATTTCAGCTCCGTGGAAAGTAATAGAAAAATTATCTATTTTTACATCTCTAGATCTTGGATGAACTCCCAAAACACCGGTGCAAGACCTCGCTTCAGCAGCCATTTTCATATCTTCTTCTAACTTTTTACATAATATTTCTGAAAAAAAAAAAATCAAAACTAAATTCAATGGATTAATATGGAAAATTGTTAAAAAAAAACTCAATACTGTACACTTTTCATCCATTATATTCTGAAGCTTAACGTGATACCTTAAGTTTTTAAGTGACACAGTAGCACTTAATTGTTAAGCGAAAAATTTAAAAAACTGATTAATATCTTAAATTAACAACACAAAGTACTATTATTATTCCAAAAATTATACAAAAATCTTATTACAACATCTTTCAATCCACTTTGAAAGTACTGATGAAATTATTTAAAATAAGGCTGAATTTAATAAAAAGCAGTATAAACTGACTAGTCAAATTACTGTAAAACGAGTCCCCAATAAGCAAGTGCAAGAAAATTGGAATACTCCAGTCTTCTGAGATTACAGTTCTTAAGTTACACAGTGTTACTACCATAAAATCATTTACAATATACGCATCATTTGTGCTGAACCCAGTTTTATATATATATATATATATATATATATATATATATATATATATATATATATATATATATATATATACAGTGCCCGCGAAAAGTATCCGATCACCCTGGAAATTTGTATTTTTTACATAAAAAACAATGTTTAAATGTATACTAACCTTATATTAGTATTTTGTCATCTGTCCTTTGGTTTGGATGACTTGTTCTAGACGTTTTGGCATGGATTTAATCAAGTTTTGACAAACTTCCACTGATATTTCCTTGCACCATACCTTTTTGATGGCTTCTTGTAATTTTTCGACTGAGCCAGTGTCGTGGCATTCAACCTTATTTTTTATTATTAGCCACATATTTTATATCGGATTGAGATCTGGACTATTACCAGGCCAATCCAAAATATCAAATTTATTGTCAGTAATCCATTTTGTCACTATTTTGGCCCTGTGACATGGTGCACCATCATGCATGTATGTTTTTGGTCTTTGGATTGCCATTGCCATTGGAAGTTTATCCTGTAGCATTGCTAAATACCGTGCACCATTCATAGTTGTGTTCTTCGGAAGAAAATATAGGTTTCCACGCCCATAGTAACCGAAACAACCCCAAACCATCACACTTGGAGGGTTTCATTGTCTTTAGGGTGTATTTAGGGTCCATCCTATTTGAGCCAATGGGCCGGCGAACCTTTTTTGGACAACTTCTGAATGTCAAAAATGTCGACTCATCACTAAATAAAACCTTCTTCCAGTCATCAACAGTCCAATGAATATATTTTTTACAAAATGCGACACGTTTTTTACGCATTTTTTCATTAATGAACGGTTTCTTAGCAGCATGGCGAGATGGTAATCCGAGTTCTCTTTGGAGCCGCTCCTGGATAGTTCGTTCAGAAACACCAGATAACAAATTATTCATATTAAATTTTATTTCTTTCGCAGTTATTGTTGGGTTTTTCAATACTAAACGTTTCATAAGTTTGTCTGTTCGTGAATTTGTTTTTCTCGGTCTGCCAGATCGTTTTTTAGGGACTGGCGTGGTTAGGCCGGCATTGTTCTTAGCCCGTGAAACCCATAAATTAACGGTACTTTGGGATATGTTTAATTCCTTAGCTATCTGTCTCTGTGATTTCCCACATGTATGCAAAGCAACAATAGCACCTCGACAATCACTCTTAAGTTGTTTTTTAGCACACATTATATATAAATTTTATTTACACCACTTTCTGTAAAAAATAACAAAATATCAATAAATTTACACAAACAGTGAAATCTGACAACTTTCAGACACAGCCACCCGCAACGAAGGCTACCAGAACACTAATTTGAGAATGCGTTGGATAGCTCTCATATCAGCGAGCAACCTCAAAGTTACCAGATGTCGCTAGAACAAATAGAAAGTGAATTATGTGTCTCTGAATATCAAGGGAAAATATTGTATTTTCTTGAGTGATCGGATACTTTTCGCGGGCACTGTATATAGAAGAGCATTCCACACAAGATGAGGAGGGAGAACGAACAAATGAAAAATGAGGTACCTCCAGGGAATCGAACCCGGGATCATCCAATTGCCAGTCAGATATGCTATCCACTACACGAAGGACCTCGATCAATCAGAAGTCGTATTCTCCTACATACGAGCAGAAACCAATGCCCTGAGGGGGGCACCTTCGCATGCCATACATATATACATTTTAACTGCAAAGAACACAGTATAATTAATGTAAAGAACGACGCTTGTGTAGAAGAGCGTTCCGCACAAGATGAGGAGGGAGAATGAACAAATGAAAAATGAGGTACCTCCCGGCAATCAAACCCGGAATCATCCAATTGCCAGTCAGATATGCCCCCTCATGGCATTGGTTTCTGCTTGTATGTAGGAGAATTATGACTTCTGATTGATCGAGGTCCTTGGTGTAGTGGATAGCATATCTGACTGGCAATCGGATGATTCCCGGGTTTGATTGCTGGGAGGTACCTCATTTTTCATTTGTTCATTCTCCTCCTCATCTTGTGCGGAACGCTCTTCTACACAAGCGTCATTCTTTACGTTAATTATACTGTGTTCTTTGCAGTTAAAAAATAAAAATATATATATATTAGGGTTGCCCAGGAAAAAGTAAGCTATTGCTTTTATCAACTACTGTATTATATTTACTATTGTCAAGATTTGCTTGCTTTTATGACAATTTAAATAATTTGCTTTTATATGTAGTGCTTCCATGTGTCTATAATATTTGTTTTTAATATACCGTACTCTTTGTTGCAGATTTTTCAGAGAGACTTAATCACCCTTCAAAAATGACTTCATATAGTAAAGATGATCTCAGATTGATAAAACAATTATGTATTGAGAAACACTATGGTGCCAAAAAAATTATATCAAGGTTTCCAAATAAACCATGTACTTGTTCTGGTGTAGAAAAAAATATATGTAAAATTGATAGAATTGGATGTGTTGCTAGAACCAAGGTAGTGGAAGAAAGAGAAGTTCGCACTGATGAAAATATTGCAATGGTTGAGGAAATGGTTCTAAGTCAGCAAAAAAAGCCTGGAACGCATATGACATCAAATGAAATTGCAGCAGAAACCAGAATTTGTAGTAGTTCTATACACAACAAATTGTCAAAGATGATCTGCAATTGACAGTTTATAAACACTATCCAGTGCAGATCTTGAGTGAAGTCAATAAGATGAACAGAATGGAAGCACATCAGGCTTTTCTTGAAAGATTTCCCAATGTCAATAGAATCTGGTTTAGTGATGAAAAATCATTTTCCAAATCAATCACCTATCATCACAAAACAATCAAGTGTATTCTACAGCAAGAACCAAGAGAGAAGTAACACCAGAAAGACTTTTAATTCAACAGTTTAACTTTTCAAAAAACTAATGATCTGCTGTCTCAAAACTGGGTAAAAGTAGTGATGTTTTTGTTGAAAGTGTTAAAATGAAAGCTGTTTATTATTGCAACAGTATATTAGAGAAATGTCTTACCAAAAATTTGCGAAATTTTGGCAAATTGATATATATATATTTCAAGATGGTGCAACAAGTCATACTGCTCACCTTACAGTTGAATATTTAAACAAAGACGTTCCTGACTACATAAAACAAACCTAAAGATTGGCCTAGCAACAGCCCAGATTTGTCTCCTCTTGATTATGCAATATGGGATGAATTGAGGAAGTGTGTATAGGAATACTAATTTTGCCAACATTGATCAATTAGAAAAAAAGATTGTGGAAGAATGGAATTAGCTACCACAAAATTTCATAAACAAGGCAATTGATAACTGGCGCCATTGTTTGAGCATTGTGTCCAACAAAGTGGTGGATATTTTGGGTATTTGAGGTCATAATATAGACAATAAACAGGAGTATTTATTAACATGTATTATTTATTTTGTATTTCTTTCTATAAAGCTGAAATAAGAGCTTAAAAGCAATAGCTTACTTTTTTCTGGGCAACCATATATATGTATATACACTGCAAGCAACACAGTATAATTAATGTAAAGAATGACACTTGTTTAGAAGTGTCTGCACCTTGGTTTTACTTCATCCCAAATTATTCATTCTGACGAAGGTCAATCTTGTTGCTCCACCTTAGACCTAAAACTTAACATGGAATCCAAACCATGACACCCATCACAGGTGGTCAGAAATTAGAGTCCTTGCCCTGAATCAATCTCACAACCTTCCAAATCAGCAGCCCAGCATCTTAACCACCCTGGGTATCCATTTATCTACCAACCTATTTTTCCTTTTAGGATAAACAGCTGGGTAAGCTGTGCCCCACCTGCTTTTGTCAGGAATCAAATCCAGGGCGAATGGATTTGTCATCAGCAATGCTAACTACTACACCACCGAGGCACACACACACTATATATCAGAGAGGGACACGAACAAAATATACACATGGTCAGAAGACAATATGACATTTAACACTGAAAAATTTCAGCTCTTGAGATATGGTAGAAATGAGGAACTTAGACTGCATATTATGCTCCAGATAGACACGAAATTCAAAGCAGCACAAAGTGGTCAACTTCGGGGTAATAAAACACACACACACACACACATATATGTGTGTGTGTGTGTGTGTGTGTGTGTGTGTACATGTTTTATACTAGTTGTTTTTGCCTATGCTGCTAGGTTTATACACTAGATAAGTTGTTTAGTACTTTTTTTCTAAATTTTACTTTTGTAAAGGCATTTCTATAGCTGTTATGCCCAGTACTTGCTTGGGGTGAGAGCTGACTATTAAATTTGAAGCTGAAGATTTTCATGACCATTCTTTTCTATAGTTTTATTGACCAAATAACTGAACTGACGGTAATTGGGGGTCCCTGTGGTTCCCAGCATATTTTTAAAAAATATGCTGGAGTGGAGGATCTGTTTTTCAACTATACAAACAATGCTGCTTTGGTTAATTATATTTTCAGGTTTAATCTTATTCTCTTTCCTAATCACATCATCTTGCACAAATATACACCATTCAGTCATGATCACATCACATTCAATACGAAACAGGTTTCCAGTCATTTGTACAAAAAAAAAAAAAACCATTAAAATTCACGAGATTAGCCTTCATTTTCTTTCCATAAAATGTCATTCACCCTCTATTCTGCAACAGGCTTTTGTACACAATTGTACCTATAACACACACTACAGCTACTTTTTTTCCTTCAGAACTTCATTAGGCACAACCAAAAACTGTTAAAATAAAATTATGGGAACAGTTTCCATTCTCCTTTTTCACCCAAAATCAGTTGCGATAGAACCCTATTAAAATTTCACATTACCTTCGGAACTTAATTCTTCTCCATTTGAAACTCCATTGGCAGTAGGAGTAGTTTCTCTGGAAACTTTCGCAGACTCAGTCTTTTTTTCATTCTAAAATAAAGAATTAACTTCAATAAGGGAAAATTTATCCTTTGAAATAATTTAGTTACTGCAGAGTAATTAAAAAAGATTTTTTTAAAATAGATACAAAACATCACGTACATTGAATCTATAAAGTTAAAATGGTACTTATTTGCAAGGTACAATTTTATGTTCATGTAAAAAGTGAAGTTCCTTTACTATAGCTATTTGTCATTTTCCACAAAAAGGGTAACTATAGATTGCTCACTAAGAGAATGGAAGCGCAAGTTTCAGCTATTCAAGGCTATATTCAAAGCCTATCATATTCAGAGGTATGAATCATTCAATTGTGTTTTTTTAATGCAGGAAAGGGAGCTAAGGGAAAATGCCAACAAAAATGTGCACACCCACATGCACACACTTGCTGTAAATTTTCAAACTCCACATACAGCAAACGTATGTAATAAATTTCAATAAATAAAAACAAAATGTACAATAATTACAATGATACTTTTTTCAAGTCAAAGTGGACTACAGAATGGAGACTCACCAATGAGAATAAAATTCTATGAATTATATTATGTATAATTTTTTTTTTTTTTTGTAGGAAGGAGGGCACCAAGGATGAGCACCCGCAAAAGTGACCACCTCCATAGAAAAAATGAGGGCCAAAAAAAAGTTCAAGGCTCAACAATGTCACTTTTTCTTTAAGAAAAAAAAAATCTTAAAAAGATTGTGTAGTGAGGAATAGGGGGAGAAGTACGTATTTGAGAGCATGTTGGGCTGCTCAAAGGGTAGATGAGATGGAAAAATATTGGTTAAAGGGACAGTGACAAGAGAGAGTGGTCCAGCACTGTCTCCTGCCTAAAACATCCACCCCAGAGTATTTCCCTCATTGACAGGTCTACAATATCCTCCTATGGGGAGATGGCTATTTAAATCTACTTGAAAAGCGAGCTAAAAACCAACCTCCTCTTTTTCCTGATTAACTTTCTTGCCACTTCTTGCTTTTGCTTGTTCTTTTTTCTTTTGCTCTCTCTTCTTTTTTGCATCAGAAGGCATTTCTGTAGTTGGACTGGCTCTGAAATAATAAAAAATAACGTCTTAAAAAAGAACACTAAATTGCTTGCATTTACCACAAGTCAAAATTTTATTGAAAATAAAGATTAAAAACTGATGTCTATTGTCTTGCAATAAAATTTAAATACAGTCAAATAGATTTACAACAGCTACTGAAAAGGTAACTGCGATTGATTCCATATGTATTGTAATGCATGTACTAAATTTTTAGTCTTGGTTGGGTAATGTAGTTTCTTTGGATAAAGGATTAGAGAAAAGTATATATTTTCTAGTTCTACAAATCTTTGTTCTGCTAATATGCTAAACTGAGGCATGAGCAGCTCACTGTTAAATTAGTAAGCAGAGTTGGCAATAGAAAACCAACCAGCAAAACTGAGTAAAACTGCATTTTCCTCAAGTTTTACTTAACTCAGTCTTTAGTTATTTTAAATGCGATGGTAGTATGAAAGAAACTAATAAGTTGTATCATATAGCAAATAAGAACATTTACTATATTAAGAAAAATAATAATAGTACTTTGCCAATGTAAATATAAAGAGAAAACATGCTGCTAATTCAGGGTTGGCTAAAACCCAACCCAGTTGAATTTTCGATATATAGATAATAGGATTAAGGCCTAAGGACCTACTAGGAAAATGAAATATACCTATAGTTAGTATAGCTAGCTAAAGCTAAAAATATTTGACGAGGCCTATAACATTGGTTTGGTAATTTTAAATGTTTAAAACTTATTCTGTTTTAAATTCATTAACCTACATACCTTATCTCGTATCACCAGCACTAAACAATAAATTCTAATATTGTGTTATGGATAACAGATTTTAAAAGTTAACCCTGAGATCAGTTTATATTGAAAATTTTTATTGAATTCCTTGAACTTTCTTAGAATTCTGGGAATGTTTTGATTGGCAAGTCAGAGTCCACATGTAATTTGTCAACACTTCAATTTCAAGTTTTCAACCAAGTCAGCAGTAGCCAGTAGCTAAGTCCTGAGTTCAGTACTGAGGTAGTTTATAAGTCTTAGTTCTTTCTGTAGAAAAGTGTTTTCTGCCAAATTAAGTTAAGGCTAATTTAAGTAATTTTGCAAGTGTTATAACTAAGATTCTTAAATTTTAACAAAAGCAGAATTGAGAGTTGACAGTGAATGTGATCAATAGTAAAACTAAAATTGTCTCAACCTTATGGTGGTGGAAGAACAAAACCTAGCGAGTTGAGTAAAGTAACTTGGTTTTTACTGATCAGCCTAATACAGTGCTTTGCAATTATGGCAAAGACAACATTAGTAAAAATTAAAGAGCTGCAAGTCATTCAAGTAAATTTTCAAAAAGAAATGAAGCTACATCAATTTCATCACATGAACCAATGTGAATAACTGAAGAAGCATTTCATAGTGCCAGTTTTGGAGCAAGCTGAGCAACACCATTTACTTTGATGTAATTTCAGTTAGATGAAAGTGAAGATAGCTTTGCTTCCCACACTAGCTCCAAGTGCTTTACTTCAACTTCTACTGCTCATACTCCAGTTAAAAGGCAAAAATCAATTTGAGGTGGTTAGAACTATTGAACAAAGAGGATATATTGACTTACAAATTAAAGTTGTTTTCTGCTAATCTACCATTTAATGCAGTTGTAATTCATGAATTTATCAAAAAGGCTAAGTTTGGACTTGCTTATAAAAGTAAATGTACTGTACCAGTACTTTACATTACATTACATTTGGAAAACGAAGCCATTCAGGACTATTGAGGTACTGTAATCCAAGTCATGAGCTACATTTAATAATAAAATCTTGCAAGATATATATTAATTAGCTAACTTGAATTTGACAACTATTTACTACCACCACAGTAGCCTATATAACTGAAGCAAAGAATATACACAATCTACAAACTTTCTTTTTCACTCATGAAAGTATCTAAATTTTTCTTAAAAAAAATGAGTTACTGTTTACCACATCATATGGGCAAGTCATTCCAAAACTCTACTCTGACTGTAGTAGTATTTTCATAGATCAAGTTTACAAGTCTGTTTTCTAATTTTCTTATTATGCCCACGAGTTATTGCATCAGTATCTAGTGAGAAAAAGTTATATACATCTAAATTGTCCAAACCTGAAAACATTTGGAACATTTGTATCATCTCCCCCCTCATACAGTGTGTCTCAAAACTAAACATACCTAATTCCTTTAATCCATCCCTGTATTCTAATGTTCTTAGGTTAGGGATAAGCTTGGTTGCCCTACATTGCACACCTTCAAGCATATCAATATCATGTCTAAGGTGAGGGGACAAAGCTTGAATGCAGTATTCTAAGCAAAGCCTAACATAAGAATTATATAATTTACAGATCACTTCCTTACTCTTGTAACTAACATTCCTCTTAATAATACCTAACATTTTATTTGCTTTATTTCTAGCCTCTAAGCACTGCTTAGAAAATTCTAGATCACTACAAACTATAATACCAAGATCCTTTTCCTTTATAACATCCTCCAACCAGTTCCCTTGCATCTCCACTAAAGTTTTAATTATTTCTACCAAAATGCATGACTTTGCATTTTTGGACATTAAATTCCATCTACCATTTACTAGCCCAAGCAACTAATCTATCAAGATCCTTTTGTACTTAAGAATTTTCTATATTTGTAGCTGGAGCAAAGTTCTGCTTTTGTATCATCTGCAAATTTAGAAATTTTACAACCTACTCCTTTCTCTAAATCATCGAGCTATAAAATAAAGAGTAATGGACCTAAAACTGATCCCTGTGGTACCCCCCTTTTCACTTTCCACCACACAGATTCATAACCATTTAGAATTACCCCCCTGTTCTCTGTCTTCTAGCCATTTTAAAACTAATCCTAATATACCACATGCGAGCTCTTAATTTATATAGAAGTCTCCTATGGGGAACCTTGTCAAATGCTTTACTAAAATCCAAACAAATGACATCTACATTTCCATTATCTACCTGATCAGTTACAAATTTTTAAAAATCTAAGATTAGACAAAAGACCTTCCTGATCTAAATCCATGTTGTGAACTTGAAATAAGATTAAAAGGTCTCCAAATGATCTTGTATATTATTCTTTATAATTCTTTCTAGTATCTTTCCTACCAATGATGGCAAACTAACAGGCCTCTAAATTTCCTACCTCCTCCTCACTACCCTTTTCGTAAATGGATACTAGATTAGCTTTTATCCATTCATCTAGTACTTCTGCATAATTAATTGACCTAGCAAATAAAATAGTTAGTGCCTCAATCTTTCTTCCCCTTCTCTGAGAACCCTAGCAAATGTGTGTCCAGCAGCCTTATTTGACTTTAATGTATGAATCACTTGCCAATCATCATCCTTCCTTATATGAATATGATCAAGAATGATTTTAAATTCTTTAGATCCTGTAAATTCAGTTATTTAAATTTTTTTTAGTAAAAACAGAGCTAAAATAATCATTGAAAATGCCAATATCCTAATCTTTTTCAAACATCCTATCATCATGTTCTATTGGGCCAATTCTATCATGCTTTTTATTATTATATTTCTAAAAATAAAGAATTTCTTTGGATATTTATTGCTATTAGATTTATTTCACTATGCCTTTTACTCTTCCAAATCAAACTATTTAGCTTATATTTCTTAACTGCCTATAATTATCCAAGTCCAAAATACTATCACTGCCTTTAAATTCCCTGAATGCCCTTTTTTATTTTTAATCATTTTAGCTATTTCCCTATTCCACCACAATGGTTTCCTAATCTTGTTATTCCTAACACTTCTGAAAGGAATACACCTGGGTCATTCCACGTCAAGTGGACCAATTTTGGAAAAGTGCCCCACCTCACCATGTCAGATTTTGTTCTAACTTTGCTCACAGATTCCTTTAAGCCTTAAAGGAGTGTTAGTTCCATATCTCTTGTGGTTCTGTCACTAGGGCTCCAAGAGCATGGGCTACTTTGTCCATCACATTGAGCGCCAAATTATTTGTGCCATTTTTAGCTAGTCAGCATTCTACAGTAACAAGTTCTTCTGCTCTGAAAATTTGCTCCTAGGGTCAAAATTTACTGTAAATTTCAAAACTTGCATTACTAGAGCTCTAGGAAGTATAGATTTTCCATAAAATATCCTCAAAGTAGGCTTCAAATTACATTTTGATTCCTGGGAAGCCACTTTCAGAAAATTATAGCTTCGGATCTACTTGACACTGTGAGCTTTTGTTAGAAGCAGAAAGTACTGCCCATATACTACAAAATGTTTCAATCCGATCTTCCTACCTGTTCTAGTTGCTGAGTTATAAGGCATAAAAAATGGCCATTGTGACAAAAATGTCCCATCTTTAAAGCTCAAAATGATTATGTGGGACGGCTCGCACCATACTCTTAACAAAAACCAATGAAAAGAGCATGTCCTAAAATACTAGGGCCTAGTTTTTTATTTTGGTATCTTGCTTTTTTGTAGGTCTAGTAGAGCTTTGAAATTTTGTTCTGTGTGATGTTCCTAGCGTTATAATTGTTATTTCATTGGCACAATGTTTTATTTTTCTTTTGTTCTTATTACCAATTATATAGTGCAGGACTAGGTGTGATGTGCTAGGCTATACATAATATTTTTATTTATGTTCAACAACATGTAATACATCACTATTATTGTTTAATTTTGTTTTCAGATCAAAACTGAAAATGACTGAATCATCAGATACTAATAGTGTTCATGTGGGAGAACCCATGGAAACAAAGAAAACTGGAAGCTTGTACTATTGGAAATAAAGAGGGAACAGAGTGTCACCTGAAAACATATTCCAGAAAATGTGGTTTGAAACTGTTCACAGAGCTGACAGTTCAGGAAAGACTACTACTTTTTCTTCGAACAGGGATAGAAGAAGTCCAATTTAAGGAAGATGCATGCATATGCTTGCACCATAAACAGCTTCTTTTGACCAGATACGAGAGTGTGCAGAAGCACTGTTGCAACCCATTTGAATATCATAAATCAACATTACCCAAAAAATCACTTGGGGCAATTGACATTGCAACAGCTGAACTGTTGAAGGAAGAGACTGGCAATGACATCAAGCCTGGACAGAAACTTTGTCCTGATTGCAAGAAACAGAAGGCTGAAATACAAAGAATCAGTTCAACATCAAGTGAATCATTTGATCCACCAGAAGCACAAAAGCAGAAACTAGACACCAGCTGTTCAGCACTTGACATCTCCCTTGTAAAGCCACAAAAAGTAAACAAGAGATTTACCAGGATATGTCAAAAGAAAGATAAGACAAGCACAAAAGAAGCTATTGGTCAGAAAATGGCAGCTCTTACAGGGATTGATGTGGGTGAAATGGAAGCTAGCACAAGTCAGCAGAGGTGCAGAAATTGTGAAGATTATGAAATACGTACTGTTGGAAGAATTGAAAAGCCAAATGGAATTATCAGACAAAGAAAGGAAACTGCAGATTCTAACTCTGGAGCCTAACAGCTGGTCTATACAACAAACAGAAGAATTTGAGTTTCTCTTTGAATGGTTAAAACAGCCAGGAAGTTAAAAGCAGAGTCAGGTATTCTTGCAATACCAGGAAAAAAGAAAGGAAAAACACTGCCTGAGGAAGTAGTAGTAAAAGTTCAAAAGTTTTATGATGATGAATTTAGCTGGATGTGCCCAGGGAAGAAAGATTGGGTGTGTCAGGATTGATGGAAAAAGCTTCAAAAACAAAAAATTGCTGCTCAGCAATTTGAAAGAAATGTACATTGCTTACAAAGATCGAAATGGCCCTGAAATTGGCTTCTCTAAGTTCTGTGAACTTCAACCAAAAAGTGGTGTGTGACAGTTGGTGTAGCAGGGGTACACAGTGCTTGTGTATGTACAATTCACCAAAATGTGAGACTGATGTTGCTGGAGCTGATATTCATGAAGATTACAAAACGCTGATGCAAAAATGTGTTTGCAATTTGGAGTCAAAATATTGTATGCTACAACAGTGAACTGTGCCCTGGAGCACCAGCACTAGAAGATCACCTTTCAGCTATTTTTACAGAACAAACAGAAATGGATCCACAAGAAATGACTGAATATAAACAATAGGGCGGGTCATACTATGCATTTTTTTTAAATCAATGAAGAGGGGTGTTCAAATGACATATTTTGGTGTATAGAACACAATTCTGAAGAAAATATTTAATTCTGATAACCCTAACCTACATCATTTTGCAGTTGATTATTATTAAATTGTTGATTATTTTACTATTGTAGTTACCCCAGAATATGTCTTCTCACGTTTTCTATCATGGCTGCTCACGTTATCTCTCATAGAGCATTGTTCTAACTAATTCATATAAACACATATAATGTAATTCATATAATAATAATAATATTTAAATACTCAAATAAAGGTGTGCCATTCCACTTAATTGTAATCATCATACAGTTTGGTATATGAAATATTTTGACGGTTTTCTGGCGCGCATAAGGCCATTTTCTGAAAGAGAAAGAGAAGGTTGGAAGTAAGGGACCCCACCAAATAGGGGGTCCTGATCTACCAGAGCACAAGAGACAGGTGAGGACATTGAAAAGGCAGTGGATGGAAAGTAAGGCAGAGAAAAGGAGAAGGAGCAAGGAGGAAAGTGCTGCAGTAGCAGAGAAGGCAGCCAGGAAGGATGTCGAGAGATTTTTGGCAGATGGTGATGAGGATCTGGAATTGGAGAGAAGTGGTGATGAAGATGGGTTTGTTCCTGAAGTTGAGCTCTTCCCTCAAACTGACCCTGAGCCAGCAGCTTCAGCAAAGGTACAGAAAAACTATGATGAGATTCAAAACATTGCCCTTGCTAGTGTAAGGTATGGCATAGGGCTGAGGCCAACTGCAGCGATAGCAACAGCAGCTCTGATTGACGCAGGAATCATCACAAAAGACAATACAAGTAGTGATTGATAAGAGCAAGGTCAAGAGAGCCAGGAGAAGTTGATGAGAGAGCTGGGGGAACAGTTCGAGAAGAAGTGCAGGGAGGAGGGGGGGGATCTCTTGCATCCTCTTTGATGGGCGGATTGACCTGACCAATGTGGTGATGGAAGCTGAGGGCAGTGACCAATCTTTTCCCGCAAAGATCAAGGAAGAACACTATAGTGTTGTTAGTGAGCCTGGCAGCTACTATCTGTTCCACTTTACCCCAGAGAAAGCAACTAAGGAGGAGTCACATGCGGAGAAGATTGCTAAGGTCCTGTTTGCCTGGCTGAGAGAGAGGGGTTATGATAAGACCTTGTTGGCCATTGGAGGAGACTCAACAAATGTCAACACTGGTGTGAAAGCTGGAGCTGCACCTGGGGAGAAAGCTGGTCTGGTTGGTGTGCAACCTGCACACTGTTGAACTTCCCCTGCGCCATCTCATTGTTGACCTTGATGGCCCTACTCTGTCAGACAAAAAATTATCCGGGCCAATAGGAAAGCTCCTTGATTCTGCTACAGACTTTGATATCAATCCAAACTTCACCCGAATCTCTGTTGGCCCTCCACTGATCAAGCTTCCTGACAAGGTCATTCAAGATCTCTCAGCTGATCAATACTATGGCTATAAAATTGTCTGTGCAGTCAGGGATGGAGTACTTCCTGCAGGGCTGGCTCTGTTAGAGATAGGACCAGTAAACCACAGCCGCTGGCTCACCACAGCGAACAGACTTCTCAGGCTCTGGGTGTCAAAGCACGGACTTAAAGGAAAGAACCTGAAGATTCTGCAATTCATTGTGGAATTCATCATTAGAGTGTATTACCCATGTTGGTTCAACATGAAGGTCAAGCACTCCTGGATCAAAGGGCCTAGGCACATCCTCTTTCAGCTGGACTGCCTCAAGTCCCAGAGAAAGGAGGTGCTGGATATTGTGATGCCAACTGTGAGAAGATCTGCTTGGTATGTCCACAGTGAAGTCATCCTCCAAACACTACTCTGCTCTGAGGATCAGGAGAGGATTGAAGGGGTGGAGAGAATCCTGGCCATCAGGGGAGAGGGGGACCCAGACACTCAGCTGGGGACTCCTCTGTTAGGAGCAGAAGGACACCTGACATCAACTGTGATGCTTCCAGCATCGGTGACTTGATCAGCTGGTCAGAAGGTGTGTCAGAGCCACCTCTCACCTGCTCTCTAAGCACCTCAGAGGTGAAAAACTTCATCAACACCCCCATGGAGGTGCGCAACTGGCCTTGCCACACACAAAGCATTGAGAGGGTTGTTAAAATGGTGACTGAGGCTTCTGCTAAGTATTTCTCACAGGAAAAGAGGGATGGAGGGATCAGGGCTCAGGAGACCAGCAGGAAGCTGATGTCCAAGTCTGAGTCAAAGCAGGATTTGTGCAACCTGGCAAAGTTCAAGATGTCAGGAGTAGTGATGTAAAAAAAAATTTTTTTTTTTTTTTTTTTTTTTTAATAATATATAATAATAATAATATAATAATAATAATTAATATAGATATTGCCAATTTAATTATAAGGTATACTTTTGCAATGATATATATTATAAAAATAAATAAATAAATAATAAAATAGGCCATATGGTACCAGTATAGAATGTCCTTTTCAGCCTATTTACAGAAAAAACTGGCTTCTTTCTTGCACTGAAAGTCTTGTATCTTGAGTAGTGATGTAAAAAAACCGTTTTTTTTTTTTTTTTTAATAATTAATATAGATATTGCCAATTTAATTATAAGGTATACTTTTGCAATGATATATATTATAAAAATAAATAAATAATAAAATAGGCCATATGGTACCAGTATAGAATGTCCTTTTCAGCCTATTTACAGAAAAAACTGGCCTCTTTCTTACACTGAAAGTCTTGTATCTTGAGATCCATTAAACTTGCGAGAACACTGGCTGGGAGCTGACTGCCCATTGTCCAACCTTTCCAGGACTCTCCCATCCATTCCTCGGATTTTGAATCTCCCACTTAACTATCCTTTAGACCCGCGATGACATATTCCCGCCCCCCACGAGACCATCCATATATATATATATATATACATACACATACACCCATATACATATATACCAATATATACATAAATACTTATATACACATTTATATCTATTGTATACCCCATACACATACATACATCCAGAATTCCAGATACATATGCATGCATACTCACCTCACATATATACCTACACAAACTCATACACCTCTATTTCGCCCTTTCATTACCTCTGAGATCATTTAGCACATACAGTAATATCCATACAGCCAAAAGAAACCAATTAAGCACAGACAGAGCAGCAAAGCTAGTATTTATATCCCAAAATGCAAATTCCAAGAAAGTGAAGTAAAACATGGTGCTACATTGGCTTCATCAACATCCAAATCTGCAATAAATACCAGTACCTGTGATATTGAAACTATTTGCTTTAATCAATCTAGTGATAATGATTCTTCAATGGAAATAGAATCAGATAATGAAAGTTAAACAGCATTAGGTTAACACAAAGGTTAAAGAAAGAGATGAATATTTATATTTTTTTTATTTTTCTATTTGGAATATATATATATATATATATATATATATATATATATATATATATACAGGGTGTCCCGTAAGTCTGGACCCATAGGGAAAAATAATAAAATTACAAAATAGTCCAAAAATTTATTACATAATCTGTTCAAAGTGTCCGCCGTTGTGTCGCACACATAGTTGAAGACGCAATCTCCACTGCGACAGCACTTTCTGAATCACAGTCGCAGAAATTTCTTGACACGCCTCCACAATGCGTGCTTTAAGGTGGAAAATGTTCTGAAGTTTGACCTCGTACACTTTGGCTTTCAAGTGGCCCCACAAATAAAACTCCAGCGGAGTAAGATCATAATAAAAATAATAAAAATAATAATAAAAATAATAAAAAAATATTATAAATAAATTTTTGGACTATTTTGTAATTTTATTATTTTTCCCTATGGGTCCAGACTTACGGGACACCCTGTATATATATATATATATATATATATATATATATATATATATATATATACACACACACTGGTATTCTTGCCAATCACAATTATATCTATTGTTTTATACCAGTATTATGTATATTATACCAGTACCTATGATATTGAAACTAGCATATATGCTCTACCCAATCTAGTGATGATTCTTCCATGGAAATGAAGGTTAACCAACATTAGGTTAACAAAAAGGTTCAAAAAAAGGTGAATATTTTTTTTTCGATCTGGAATATATATACTGGTACTCTTGCCAATCACAATTATGTATATTGTTTGAAATGAGGAAGAACGTTTTATGTTCTAGTTAAAAAATATAGGTATATACATATAAAAAATGAGGGTTTGTTTTTCCTTTCTATTATATACTTTTTGTGTGATTCAGTTTTTCTAAAAGATGACTATATACATATACTAGGTATAACCGTATAAGCATGGTAGTACAGTAAATTATAGGTAATACTAATATACTTATTAGATTAAAGGAAGAAAAATATGGAATAAGTTTAAAACAATAAAAAAAAAAAAAAAAAAAAAAACAGACTATCTTCGTTTTAATAAAAAAAAACGACAAAAAAACAAAAAAAACGACACAATAAAAAACGACTCACATCACTAGTCAGGAGAATGATCTTTGTAATTGTATCCAGTGATATACATGCAGTTCACCTATTAATAAATATATGTAAAGTTGATTTGGCCTTGTCAATATAAATGATTTACCTTTATCTTTTAATAAATATTATAAAGGGGTTCAAAAGGGTAAAATTGGCAATTTAGAAATACAAAATGTAGGTTAGAGTTATCCTATCCAAAAAAGCAGCTCATATTTGAATTCCCCATGTAAAAAAACATAATTTAGACACCCCTGATAGTAGGATTTCCTTCAGATTCATGTTGTCACCTGAGTACGACCCGCCCTAATAAACAATGGGTTCACACTGATGGACACCTTGATTATGAAACAGTTGTCAGTAGATGATTTTATCACAGAACTGACTTCAAAAATTATCTTCCTTTGTGGTCATCATTACGTTTCAAATCACCAAAGTGCTCACCTGAAGTCACTAAAGGAGGAAATAAAACCTGAAGAAACAATAATCTTAATGGATTTTGCAGAGAACTATTCTTTTGTGGTACAAGATGCAGCGCAAGGTTTTCACTGGGACAACAGCCAAGCAACACTGCATCCTTTTGTAATGTATCACAAAGTTTTAGATGAAATTATAAGTGAATGTTTTTGTGTCATCAGTGACTGTCATAAGCATGATACTGTTACAGTACATTTCTTTCTGAAGTAGAGTTGATTGGATTTCTGAAAGAAAATTTTGAAGTAATCAAGCATATTCATTACTTCAGTGATGGTGCTGCAGGCCAGTACAAAAACTACAAAAATTTCATGAACCTTTGTTGGCACAGCAAAGATTTTGGTGGGATAACATCAGAATGGAACTTTGTTGCTACCAGCCATGGAAAATCAGCATGTGGTGTAGGGGGCACTGTGAAAAGATTGGCCAGCTCGTGCCAGCTTGCAAAGACCAGTAACTGGTCAGATTCTCACACCTACCAATATCTCTGAATTTTGCCAAAGAGATGTGCACGGAATTACATTCTTTTTTGTTTCAACTGATGAAATAGAAGCAGAGAGAAGCACAGGAAATAAGATTTAATCATGGGCATACAGTAGCTAGAACTCGAGAAAATCATCATTTTGTTCCAGTAAATGATAAACAGATTCAAGTTAGCCGAGTTTCAAGATCTACATGTTATTTTGTGGCCAATGTTAGAATATACAGTGACATTGATCAACGACAGTTGAAACTGCAACCAGGCCAATATGTGGCAAGCATTTACGATGATTTGTGGTGGCTTGGAAACATTTGTGAAGTCTGTGAGGGAGAAAAAGATTCATTAATTACAATTATGCACCCTCATGGGCCAGCATGACAGTTTCAGTGGCCATCTAGAAAAGACACTTTTTTGGATTCCAGAGCAGCATATCTTGACAACTATTCCTGCTCCTACACCGAGTGCCATGGGAAGAGGGTACATGCTGCCAGGGAATACCTTATCTACTATAGAAAATTTGTTTGAAAGCTTTGAAAAGGAGTTGCAGTTCTGGATCCAGTTAGAAAGTCAAGGAAAGATGAGTTGGTGGGTGGGTGGGATCTGTACCTGGACCTGCACGGCTATCAGGCATGGCCCCTTGGCAATGGGGTTGCCAATTTCTTGAAAAACAGACTCCTTTGTATTAATAAATTATCTTTATCTTTAATAGTTATAAATTAGAGAAATTGGCAGTGGCTTAGCAACCATGGACCAACGAAGGAGTGCAAATAAATTAACAAATATAATGCTAGAAACATCACACGGAACAAAATTTCAAAGGGTCATTCCAGCTCAATTGGTACATGGGTGGTCGGGTGACCATCTCCGATTTTCTTCAAATTTTCAGGGTTGATTCATACACCATTCAATAACTTAAATCTAAAATTTTAGCTTCCTCAGTCAAAAACTTTTAATTTTATGGTCGCTTAAATGGCCCCCACCTTCGACAAAAAATGCCCATGTTGGGCTTGATCGGCCAACACCTTCATTTTAAGAGGCCTTGAAAAGTGTCTTCTAATAGGAGTAGAAGCTTCAAATTTGTCGTACCAATACAACTTCTGGCAGGCTTTTCAATTTTGCAAGCAAAAAGGCTGTGGAAAAAATAGTTTCTAAGTTACAAGGGCTTCAATATGGCTCCATTTTGAAGCTTGCATCAATTCCTCCCACTTTTACGACTACCATTTTCAAAAGTTTTAGTTCTACATCAATCACAGCTGTTTTAATACTCATAGTCTCTATGGGTTGTAAATTTATGAGTGAAATAAAAAAATAACCAAAAAAAGATTTATTTTTATTTTTAAAAATTTCCAAAAGTTGATATTTTCACAAAATTTGCAAAATTAACATCAACTTTGGGGCTTAATATAAAGGTGTCCAAAATTAGTCGGAGTTGATACTTCTAGTGAAGATACATACATATGTGTAAAAAAACATATATTAAGGAATAGATCTCAACTTAACTCCTTCATATAGTTTTGGTGATTCAAAGAAAAGTGCTTTTTGTGAAAAATCTCAAATTTTTAAATGGTGCTCTTCCATAAAATTTACATTCCAATATGTGCTAACTAACGAAAATATCACGACCTAACCTAACCAATCGTTAGGTTGTCGTGATATTTTCGTTAGCACATATTGGAATGTAAATTTTACGGTAGAGCACGTATTGGAAGAGCACCTTTTTAAATTTCTATTTATGGCATTGAATTGTAATTTTACTTCCATTTTATTACTTATTAAGTTGATTTACAATTGTAATATGTAAATAAGTCTAAAACATACAAGAAATTTAATGTCTGTCAAAACAACCAGCGACTCGAAGGGCTCTGGGTAGCTCATTTCGTGTTGTATATTCTTATAAATGTAAAACATGATGGTTAATCATTAATGTCCAGGCCTATTTTATAGATAATGATCTTTTATTTTCAGAAAATTTAACTAGAGTAATTAACTTAATTTTACTGCCTGTAATAATGGCTTATTCTAATCAAGAATCAAAGTGCAGCTTTGGTATGTACTTGGATGATCCATGTCATGAACACAGACTCACTAGGAAGGTGGGTATGTATACCTTACATGAGCTGACAGATGAAACAAGGAAACTGCTATTGTGGAGAACAAAAGCAACTGTAATCAACCCAAATAGTGCTACTGTATGCTACCACCATGAAAAAATGTTTGGAATACATTACCAACAAATGCAACGTAGCTGCCAAGATCCATGGAGAAATCATCGAAAGAAGATGACAAGTAAGTAAATATAGGTACTAATATATTTATATTTCATAAAGAAGTTTATATTGTAAATTGTAACCTAAATTAGCTATTTAATTTTAATAGGGTAGGCTATATACTGTGCTACTGAATGCATATGTTTGAATATTTTATATGAATAGCCTATAACCAAATGTTGAGGTTTTAAAATTATTTTCCAATGTGTTTAGAGTTTACATTACCCTACTTTATTTGCAGAATCACAAATTATTGACAAAGACATAGCAACTAGACTGAATCTGATACCAGGACAGAAACTTTGCTCAACATGCTTCTCTAGAGCCAAGACGATTGAAGATGAAAAAGACTCAGGTAGTGATGAATATGTTCCAGAAGAAATAGTTAAGGAGATGTTTGACGAAACGTTAGATTCACTAGAATGCTCACCCATTAAGTAAGTAAGAGCAAGAGATCGAAAGTTTTACGCGAAAAGGAAACTAAAGCAAATTGAAACAACAAAATCAAAGCTATCAAAAGTACTTCATATGAAGCCTAGCATTTTGGATGAGGAAGCGGAGAAACCTATAGAGAGGAAAAAAGTGTTATCAGCATATGATAGAGGAACTGAAAGAAAAGTGTAAAACTAGTACCAGACAAGAAAAGATACAAATTCTAACACTCCTTCCAATTGGTAAAACCTGGTCCAGAGAAAGAATTATGAAAGAATTTGAAGTGTCAGCCAGAATAGTTAATGCTGTGAGGGCCTTAAAGAGAAAAGAAGGTATCCTTCCTATAATGAGAAATAAAAAGAGTAGCAAGGGTATAAGCAATGAAATAAAGGAGTGATAGAATTTTTCCAAAACAATGAATATACTAGAGAATGCCCTGGTAAAAAAGACTACAAATCAATAAAAACACCACAAGGGAAGGTTCACAAGCAGAAAATACTGTTGTTGACAAATATCAGAGAATTATATATGCTTTACAAAAATAAATATCCAAATGACAAAATCTCCAAATCAAAGTTTTTTGAACTGAGACCAAAATGGTGTATGGGTGTGGGGAGTAAAGGATCACACAATGTATGCATTTGTGAAATACAACAGAACTTTAAACTTTTATGTGAATCACTCCCTGTCAAAGTAGAATTAAGAGTGTTACAGTGAGGCCTTGCATAACGAATGCCTTAAATAGCGAATTTTTGCTTAACGAATTACCTCTATAAGGCTCCATTGATTTAAATAACGATTTTACCTTGCAGAACGAATTTGATAACGAAAAACGTAATGACACGTTTTCTGTTCAGTTGGAGGTTGGTAGCTATCATGAGCAGTTGTGTACAACACAATTGCTCTATTAAATTTTAATTTATTAGCTTTATAAGTGTAGAAAACATGTAGTCATGGCCCCTAAAAGACCATCATCTGCTAATGCTCCAAAGAAATCCAGGAAAACTATCAGTCTCCAGATGAAGCAGGACATTATTAAAAAAAGTGAATCTGGAACGAGCACCAAAGATCTTGCTGCTGAATATGGATTGTCTGCCAGTACAGTTTCGACGATTTTTAAGAAGGAAGAAATTATGAAAACTAAAGTAAGTGATGCTACAAGTAGACTTATTAAAGGAAGGGAAGCTATTGCTGAAATGGAGTTTTACTGATATGGATTAGAGAAAAGGAAATGAAGGAGGAATCCATTACTAAGGCATTCATTAGTGACAAGGCAGTGCAAATATATGAACAAATTAAGGAATCCCTTCCAGCATCAGTTGAAAGATATGAATCATTCAATGCAAGTCGTGGGTGGTTTGAAAATTTCAAGAGAAGGTCAGGAATTAAGAACATTATAAGGCATGGTGAGGCTGCAAGTGCTGATACTGAGGGAGCAAAGGAATTTAAAATAGAATTTGCAGAACTTGTTGGAGGAGGATTATTTGCCTCAAGTTTTTAACGCTGATGAAACTGGCCTATTTTGGAAAAAGCTACCGAACAGAACCTACATTACTAGAGAAGAGTCCAAACTGCCTGGCCATAAACCAATGAAAGACCGGTTTACTTTACTTATGGCTGGGAATGCATCAGGGGACCTGAAGATTAAGCCTATGCTTGTGTATCATTCCCAAAATCCCAGGATATTCAAGCAGAAGGTGAACCCATTTAAAAAATGGGTAAACAAGCTCAAAAAGGGTAAAAATTTGGGCTCTGGAACGAATTACTGAAAATCCCATTGAACTAATGCATTGCATAATGAATTTTTCAGTTAACGAATGACCTTCTGGAACGAATTAAATTTGTTATGCAAGGCCTCACTGTACTAGGGAAAATAGTCTGCAACACTGAAACCAGAAACTGCATGATTAATAACTGCAAAACATGTCCTGGTTTAAATGAATTACAGGATTGGAATCTTACCATTTTGAAAACAATGATTATGACATGGATGATGGTTTCCTTTAAGCAGTGGCTTCATACAGACCATACCCAACTGGTCACAATGACAAAAAGTGTTTTGAATTTAGAAGACATGTGAAAGTGCAAAAAAGTTGAAAGTACACCATTTCATAGCAAAAGCCCAATCAAAATATTTGTCCAACTGTAAAGAAAACCTCAATGATTCTACAGCATTAGTGCTTGTTGACTTCTCTGAAAACTATAGTTTTATAATTCAGGATGCCATACAAGGCATCACTGGGACAATACCCAGGCTACCTTGCATCCGGTAGTCTGTTATCAAAAAGTTGATGGTGAACTAAAAGTTACAAATTTTTGTGTAATATCAGATTCACTTAACACAACACAACTGCAGTTCATTCTTTTTTATGTGAAGCCTTGAAATTACTTAAAAGTCAGAATCCTAAGCTAAAACATATTTGTTACTTTAGTGATGGTGCAGCAAGTCAATATAAAAACTATAAAAACATCATTAATTCAGTGTTACATGAAAAAGATTTCCAACTAACATGTGAATGGAACTTTTTTGCCACCTCTCATGGAAAAAGCCCCTGTGATGGTGTTGGTAGCACCGTCAAAAGGTTAGTTGCCCGGGCAAGTCTACAAGCAACAAGTAAAGGTCACATCACCAATCCAAAAGAGATGTTCGATTGGTGCAAATCTAATATTAATGGTATACAATTTCTGTACATTGATTCAGCTAAAATTGAGGAAAATGCTAATTTATTTGAGTTAAAAAAAGGTTCCTTAATTAAGACAATCCCAGGAACCCATTCATATCACTGCTTTAGACCTTCATCAACAGGTGTTAAACTGTACAAAATTTCTAGTGATGAAAATTTCTTTAACATACAACTTTCCTTCCTCAATGCTACACAAGAAAATGTGGCTTACCAATATAAACCTGGTACATATGTGGCCTGTTTCTATGAAGGTGACTGGTTTGTTGGAAACATAGTTGAAGTGTGTGATACTGAGAAGGATCTATTAGTAAATTTCATGAAAAAGAATCCTTTTAAATGGCCTGAACAAGAGGACATTTGCTGGATTCCATTCCAACATGTTTTGTGTTCAATTGAACCACCTACAGTTACTGGGAAAATGCGGAGACAAAACAATCATTTGATAACTTGTACTATCTAAAATTGAGGAATATTTAAAAAAAAGCCTAAGTAACTATCGACCTGTATCAAGCTAAATAATAAATTGCCAATTTATGGCTGTGAGGCCATGGAGTGTTTGAAGACAATCAGACTTAAAGCCTGAGTACGGTACAATAATAAATTCCTGAGTCAGTGTCTAAACATAAGATTTATTAGCTATATATAAGTTTACATACAAATTTACATAAAACAACACATATTAAAAAGAGAATATGAACTTATAGCCAATAATTCACATGCTTAAAAACTCAGGAATTCATTATTGTATATACCTAGCTAAGTACTGTACACTTGTATTAAGGGAAGTAATACAACAAAGCTACTTAAATTTAAGGTTTTGTACTGAAAATGGTGGTTACTGCTAGTTTATCTGTACTAACTACATAATTTAAATTACTAGGAAGTGCTTAAAGAGCAGTAGAACACGGTTCTACATGATTTACTTAGGTAGATCCAAGTATTGAGCCTACAAGCTGGTCCATCTGTTGTGTTAACTGCAAATGTAGTAATAATCTAGGTATATATTATGTCTTTTTTATGAGTAAAACTTATTTAGATAATTTAACATTTGTGAATTAACTTACCAAGTAATAAAATGGAAGTAAAATTACAATTCAATGTTGTAAAAAGAAATTTAAACATTTCAAAATTTTGAAAAAATTCAGAATTTTTCACAAAGTACTTTTCCTTGAATAGTCAAAACTATATGAAGGAGTCGAGTTGAGATCTATTCCTTAATATATGCTTTTGTACACATATGTATCTTTCTTTACTAGAAGTATCAACTCCCTGACTAATTTCGGACACCTTTATATTAAGCCCCAAAGTTGATGTTAATTTTGCAAATTTTGTGAAAATATCAACTTTTGGAAATTTTTAAAAATAAAAATAAATCCTTTTTTGGTTTTTTTTTTTTTATTTCACTCATAAATTTACAACCCATAGACTATTAGGAGTATTAAAACAGCTGTGATTGATGTAGAACTAAAACTTTTGAAAATGGTAGTTGTAAAAGTGGGAGGAATTGATGCAAGCTTCAAAATGGAGCCATGTTTAAGCCCTTGTAACTCAAACTAATTGTTCCACAAACTTTTAAGCTTGCAAAATTTAAAAGCCCACCAGGAGTTGTATTGGTATGACAAATAAAAAACTAGGCCCTAGTATTTCAGGACATGCTCTTTTCATTGGTTTTTGTTAGAGTATGGTGCAAGCCATCCCACATGATCATTTTGAGCTTTAAAGATGGGACATTTTTGTCAAATTAATTTTGGCCATTTTTGATGCCTTATAACTCAGCAACTAGAACAGGTAGGAAGATCCGGATTGAAACATTTTGTAGCATATGGGCAGTACTTTCTCAGTTTCTAACAAAAACTCACACAGTCAAGTAGATCCAGAGCTATAATTTTCTAAAAGTGGCTTCCCAGGAATCAAAATGTAATTTGAAGCCTACTTTGGGGATACTTTATGGAAAATCTATACTTCCTAGAGCTCTAGTAATGTGAGTTTTGAAATCTACAGTAAATTTTGACCCTAGGAGCAAATTTTCAGAGCAGAAGGATTTGTTACTGTGGAATGCTGACTAGCTAAAAATGGCACAAATAATTTGGCGCTCAATGTGATGGATAAAGTAGCCCATGCTCTTTGAGCCCTAGTGACAGAACCACAAGAGATATGGAACTAACACTTTGCAGAACTTCCTTTAAGGCTTAAAGGAATCTGTGAGCAAAGTTAGAACAAAATTTGACATGGTGAGGTGGGGACCACAGGTCCACTTGATGTGGAATGACCCATATATCAATTTATATGAACACAAATTTTCTGCAACAAACTATTGATAAAGCACTCTTGTTAAGATGTGTGTGTGTGTGTGTGTGTGTGTGTGTGTGTGTACCAGATATCTGCATTATTTTTAACATCTGCATCCACACTTCTGACTGCGGATATTACCCTTAATAAATTATGCAATTTACAATTAAATTAGCTTATAAGGCCCAGTCATGAACATTTCATGTAAAGTATTAATTATTAATGAACAAACAAATATATAAACCTCAAAATATAAATACCTGGTAACAGAAAATTGAATGAAACTTGTTTCATTGAATTTTCTGTGGCTGAAACTCTGGAGAGTTATTTTTATCAATGAAAATAATATTAATTTTAATTCTTATGCATTGGGGCATTCCATGACAAATCACCCAAAAATTAAAAAAATTGTCACTACTCAGACACGGATTTTAATGAAAATTGACATACGGGGTTCTTCCAGGTGCTGATTTCACTCTTCAAATAAAAAAAGTTCTATGACCCATAGTTTGAGATATGGGCCCCCACTTTACCACCTAACTTTAATGGGCAATAATAACTCCCAAACATCTTACCATAGACCTATAAAACTATAAATTTTTAGAATCAACATGGAGATAAAATTTTCCCCCCTTTTTATTTTTGACCCCCACCCCCCTCAGACAGTGAAAAAAAAAAAAAATTTCATTTATTAAACTTCAATTAATTGTTAAAAGATACAAACAATAAAAAACATGGGTATCAAGTTGCAAGATATTTTTAAAATTATTGAAAAAAATATGTACATTGAAATTTTGACATTTTTACGCAGACTAAAATAGAGAACTACAAATGATATATTTACAATTTTACATCCTATGTATAACTCATATTCTCTCTCTCTCTCTCTCTCTCAAATGTTTGTTAATTATGCTTATTTTGAGTCAAATCATATTTTATTTTTGATTTACAATTGTGTTTTTAATAATGAAAAATGGTTAGATACTGTGATGATCCTTTACAAAAACATAAGAGATACACAAGGATATAAGAACTATCAGCCAATCACTTTATGATCAATGTAAATGGAAACTACAAAGGAATATGTAGCAACTGTAGAAAATTATTGACCCAGAGACCAGAGTTGCTATCAACATCACAAAGTGAAGAGTCTGATCACAATCAGTCTTCTGAGAATGTTATTTCAGAAAGCGATGAATATGATCCAAGTATATCAAGTAATGCCAAAGAAGAGGTTTCTCAAGTTCTAGAAAGTCTTGCTGTGACTCCAGTGAAGAAGCGCAAGTATTTAATGATAAATAAAAAAAATTAAATATAAAAAGTACCTATATTATTTAGTTATAATGCATTTACTTTCAAGACAGTTTTTCAGCAGTTGCTGAAAAACTTAATGAAATTAATATGTTGACATTAATTATTATTGTCCATATATATCAAATGGAGTCAAATATTTATTAATTCAAAAATTTCAGATGGTTTGGGTTCCTCAAGAAAAGAAGCAAAAGCTATTCAAACAATAGAAAAAGCACATCGTTCTTTAAAACTAAAGCTAGAAACAAGTTTAGAAATTAAGATCCCAAACCCATCAACAGCTACAAAGTTCAATCATGAAACTCAAGGTATGAATTTTAAAATGATACACTATTATTAACCCCTTCCGCACGATGTTGCGATGAGAAATACAAATTTTTTGCAATATTCTAAAATAATTTTTGAAAGGAAAAATATAGAAAATTACAAAGTATTATTAAAAAAAGTATGAATTGGATATTTAACTTACCTAATTATCATCATTTTTATTATCATGGAAGGATCTAAAGTGCTCAATTGAGCAAAGTCCAGGCTTGTCTGAACACCCTTGGCAATGGGTTGCATTACAGCCTATTGCAGGATTTACATCACTGAAGTCACGCACTAATTTGGGAATAGGATTTGGTCTTGAGTCGGTAAATATGTCTGCCACTCTTTTCCATCCATCAGATAAAGTGACCACTTCATTTTCCTCATCTGATATATGATCAAATTCATCACTTTCACAACTGTCTATGGTTTCATTATCACTCTCCACAGGTTCATACTCACTATCACTGATATCTAAGTCACTATCAGACATTTTGAATAAAAGAAACTTATTTGAATAACTACATAGATGATCACATGTTTGCACAAAAAAGAACAATCAAGAAACTAAAATTTTCTTAGCACGAGTCACGCAATGAGTTGCATAATTATGTAGCTCCTCCCACATTGTTTTCCCATTGGCTGGACCATTATGACATCATAATAACAAGCCAATACTTCGAATATTCATATACGAACCAACACAAAGCTACGAAGTTTTATTTAGAATCCACATGAAGCATTCATTTCATGGCATAAACAGTTATGCCGCCGGAGCTCGCTATGATATATTACATGGCATAAGCAGTTATGCCATCATGCAGAAGGGGTTAAGTAGGAATATACCTGGTCAATTCCATATGAAATCACCCAAATTTTAAACAACTTCCCAGGTCACCCTCTCAGAAAATTCTGAAAAAATTATCATTTGTAATTCTATCCAATTTTTGCACAAATCCCAAATTTTAGGTCAATATTACTTATAATTTTTGAGATATGGCAATTTGAAATTATGCTTTTTTCCTTATTTTTTGGCATTGTTGGCAAAATCACATGAATGTCCAACTTTAGGCAACCATATCTTTTTTGTTTATCCCTTCACAAGATTGATATGTGGTATATATGGTAAACAGTAGTCACATAATCCATATTTGATGTCAAATCAAACCTCTCTTATAGTTTGCCATCTACAAGGCTTCAAAAATCAAAGAATGCTTAAAAACTCACTAATGGTTACCTTCTTTTCACTGGTACTGATAAAAAACTATCCATACTTGAGAGCTGAAATTAATTTTACAGTTTGTCATAATGTATTTGTAGTCAGAAATGCTTTCAAAAGCACTCTATCTATAGAATTTAAAACAAATAAGAAAATTAGAAAATTTTATTTTTGCAAAAAGAAGCCTATATTCATGCCATTATTACCCCATCAGGACATTTAGCCATCACTTTCATATTTTTACCATATGTTCATATACATTTAGGCAAACTACAGTCACAGTTTGGTTTTGGTGGTCAGCTTCCTTCAATTTTTTTTTTTTTTTTCAAAATTACCATAATTTAAACAAACATGCAAAGTAAAAATATCAGAGTAACATGAATATATTTCAGCATTACACATACATATATCATGAAAAATGATCATCTGAAACATTCGAGAATTACAGATACAACTTTATATCCTTCTGTCATTTAATAACAGACCTGAAACTGAAAAATACTTCTGAAAATCAAGACTCCAACTTAAATATTCAATTTGTTAAATTCACCATGTCCTCAATTTAGTAAATATGTACTGCTTAAACATGTGTTAAAAGTGAAGTTCCTACAAATGAATTACTTGATTACTCAACATTCATCTCATACTTAAAGCACACTAAAGAAATGTAGGAAATAGCGTTTGAATTTTGTTAAGGTACTTGGGTTTAGGGTATAATGATGAGCACCTCTTCCCTGGACAGTTGGTGAACTTACTACACAGATAACATGTTGGAATGGCATCCAACATTCATCTGTCTTGATATTGCTGGCCAAGACAAAACACTTTTGTGTGATCTTTTCATGAAAGTGACTAAAACATCAGAATGTTCATCAGAATGATCTTTTATATTACCCACATACCAGTTTCCATCATAAACACATGCTACATATTTGCCAGGGTGGCAAGTTTGCCATTTGGCAACATTTTGATCTGAGATCTGGATCATCATCACCAGTGCCTATGGTCACAGTGGTGTAAGAACTTTGTCCTTGTCACTCTCAAATTTTAGAGAACAGTCCAGGACACTAGCACTTGTGTTCAGTTCCTGACAAAGAACTACTTCTGGCTTAAAATCTTCAACTGATCCACAAGACCTACTGGTACCTGCTCCATCATCCAGTAGAGGCTGTAGGCATTGTTCTTCATACTGTGTGGGGCACTTGCTGCACTCTGGGCACAGATTTTGTCCTGGTTTTATATTCATCATCCTGGCAGTGTCACTGTCTACAGTGTGTAGGGATTCTGATAATCATAAAATACAATTCTAAATCAAATTTTTCTCAAAACTCTCACCATAAGATACAAAACTACAAATGTTATAAATGAATATAAACTTACTGGTATCAGATAGGAATTTTAGAACAATGTAAATACAACATTCAATAATAATGTAATATATAGGAAACTTACTTGCAATTTTCTTTCTGTGAACTTTTCTTGGGTCTGCACAATAGCATTGAAGATTTTCGTAATGAAACAAAAACATTTTCTCATGATTAAAAAACACAGTATCACTGTTTGCCAACAATATATCTCCATGACAGCAGTGCTTTATCCTCACTGGTTTTAATTTTAAACTTTCCTTTCCATCCATATCTTTCCTCCATTGGTCTTCATCCCAGGTACATATTTTGTTTGCCAGTTCCTGTTTTTTGCAATCTTTTAGGTATTTTATATTTATTCTTAAGTCAAGCACATATCCCTCAACCTCCTTCATCCACTTCTCTTGTTTCTTCTCTTACTTTACTAAATATTTCACCTACCAACCTTCCTGTGCGGGTCATTCTCTGTCAGATCAACCAAAAAAAATTGAAATTAACACCCTCATCTCTCATATTTTGCTGAAATTTGGTTTATAGGGAGTTTGTGAACCCTGAATCCATTTCTGAAATTATAAGGTCAATCCAACCAATGGTTCAAGAGATATGACCTCGGGCAATTTGAGGTCACTCACGAGGTTACTAACATTTGGCGAGCCATAACTTGGGTAATAATTGTCACAATTATATAAAAGTATATATATTTAGAATCAGAAAACGACAAGGAATCCAAATATGCAAGTTTTAGAACTCTAGGTTGAAAAATAAAAAAGTTACACTGTAACCAAGATTTGAGGTCACGATTTGACCTCTGGGGTATCAAATGAGAATTTTTTTTTTAAATGTAAAAAATGAAGGCATAGGCATTGGCTATTAAAATCAGCAAAAAAAAGTTTGTTTATGTTAGTATTTTCCATGTAACTAACATATAAGTGAACACCATATTCATAAGTTGTGCGTCAATTCTACCTATTTTTTCACACTTAAGCTCATAATTTGACCTATAGAAATTAAAATTACATTTTTTATAGATATAAAAAACAAAGTCAGAGTTCTTGACTAATAGAAACAATCATAAAAAGTTTGTTTATGTTGGTACTTTTCATGTAACTAACTTATAAGTGAACACCATATTTATAAATTGCTTGTCATTTCAAGGAATTTTTATATCTTAGCTATCAATTTGACCTCAAGCTCCAAGAATTTAATAAAAATTGTATTTCACTGCTAATCTACACTGGCAATAATAGTTATAATAGTGAAAGGGGAAGACTAAGCTCACATGTAGCCTAAACAAACCTGTTGAAACATGTTGCTACTTGTCTAAGTGCAGAATCAACAGAGATAGTTGCAAAATTCCTTGTCTACAGGTTAGTACAGTTCCAGCCAGCACTGTGGGTGGCTGGTGGGTATGGTGTTTTAATGAGCCTCAGAGACTATCAAGGCCTAAAATATTAAGTGTGTATAGCTATATATTTTCTAAAAAATATATATTACCTAATTGTAAATCCTATATCTTTACAGATCAAAATACAATGGTTCGGCACTTGAAATACTGCCAGGACCCTATTCAAAAACACAAGAAACGCATAACAATCAATCTTAGAAAAGTGACTGATGTACTTGTTGAAAAATGTGCTGGAAGAGTGAAAAAAGACTCATTGTTGTGTGTGAACTGCTGGACACTGATAATGAAAAACCCCACTATACTTAGTACCACTGAAAACAACGAGTCTGAGCAGGATTCAAATGAATCATCTACTATCAGTGGCTTGAGTAACATCTCTTCAATTCAAGATCTGGACAATGACAGTGATTGCTTGATAAAGGAAAATCCTTCAACTTCAGTTGAACCAGTTCTAGCATTTCTGGACCAAACACCAGTTAAAAAAAGTAAGTAATAAATTAATATAATAACTTATACTTTACTACAAGGTCTGTTTGATCTACTATATAGCCAATTATATAGCATTTAAGGTACTATAATTAATATTTAATTACTAATATTCAGGTGTGTGAAACCTTTTTTTCTGTTCTTTTCAGAAGGGCTGTCATTAAGCCAGAAAAAGCGCAAGGCTCGTGGTAAGCTATCATCTGCTCAGAAACACCTGAAGGAGAGGCTAGAACTCAGTTATGGTGTTCAAATTACCAAGGAGGTAAGTGATACTTCAAAACCTGAAACTAAATCTGAAAAACATCTAGACAAATTAATGAATGAATTGAAACAGTCATTCCTGGAGAGCAAATGTCACCATCACAAACTACAAATATTGACACACTCACCATACACAATTGAAAAAACAGCTAGTTTCTTTCAAACTACAACATACATGGTGAAAAGAAGCCGTTCACTTAAATCAGAACATGGAATCCTTCCGAAGATTCCACTAATGAGCAAAGGAAAAGTGATATCTGAAGAACACAAAGATATAGTTAGAAGATTCTATGAGTCAGAAGAGGTTAGTCGTATGTGTCCTGGCCAAAAGGATTGCGTGAAAGTTATCAGTGCTGAAGGTGCAATGAAGGTGCAAAAACGATTGGTCCTCAGGAATTTAAGAGAGATGTTTGAACTATATAAAAATGATGAAAAGAAACCCAAAATAGGATTTTCCACATTTGCAAAATTACGGCCATCATATTGTGTGCTTGCCGGTAGTGGTGGGACTCATTCTGTCTGTGTCTGCACATACCATCAAAATCCAAAATTGCAGCTGGCTGCATTGGGAGAAAGAGGTCTTTCATACAAGGATCTTATGGATTACAGTGTCTGCAATACAGAGAGACTTGCATGATGCAACTTTGCAATGATTGCCCAAGAGAAGAGGGTGTCCTGGATTTTCTTGAGTTACTTGACAGTGTGAAATCAGCTCCAAATGAAATATCTTACAAGCAATGGGTGACTGTTGACCGTTGTACAATGGTTGATAAGGTGGAGCCACTTCATGAATACTTATCATCCCTAAGCATGAAAATATCCTGCATGGTTCGTCATCACTTTGTTGCTCAGCAACAATCACAGTACTTCAAGCAGTTGAAAGAAACACTACCACCTCAGAGCGAGGTAGTTATAGTAGGTGATTTCTCTGAGAATTATTCTTTCATTGTCCAGGATGCTGCCCAAGGGTTTCACTGGGACAATTCACAGTGTACAGTTCACCCTTTTGTCATCTATTATAGATCATCTGCAGACCAGGAACTTAGCCATTTTAGTGTCTGTTTCTTATCTGCATCACTAAAACACAACACTATAATGGTTTACTCATTCATATTGAAGCTTATGACATATGTTAAATTCAGATGCCCACAATTGAAGAAGGTGCACTATTTCTCAGATGGATGTGCTGGCCAATATAAGAACAGATACAACTTCACAAATCTCTGTTACCATGAAGAGGATTTTGGTCTGTCTTGTGAATGGCACTTCTTTGCTACATCCCATGGCAAAAATGCATGTGATGGGATTGGAGGAACAGTGAAAAGAGCTACTGCTCGTGCCAGTTTGCAGAGAACTACAGAGAGGCAAATTCTTACACCAGAACACATGTTTCAGTTTTGTGAAGAAAACTTGAGCAAGAAGATAAATTTTTTCTTTGTAACTACAGCTGATTTGAAAGATGCAGAAGAACGGTTGGAACATCGATTCAAGGATAGTAGGGCTATTCCTGGAACTCAGAAATATCATAGATTTGTTCCCCTAAACAAGGAAGAACTGATGGTGTATCCCATTTCAAGTGGCATTGGAGAAAAGAAAAGAATAAGGAAAAGTCATTTTACTAATGAACCTGCAATGCTTGGTAACCTAAAATGTGTCAAACCAGGAGAGTATGTTGGCTGCATTTATGACATGCAAGTTTGGTATGGAATTGTGGAGGAATATTGTGAAGAGTTTGATGATTTCACTGTAAACTTTCTACATCCCTCTGGGTCATCAGGATCAAGTGCATATTATTATCCATCAAACAAGGATTCATGTGCAGTGCCAGGACATCATATATTAACTGTAATGAGTTGTCCTACCCTAAGAGGAGGCAGCAGAATTCAATACATTTTTCCACAAAAAGAAATTGATGAGAGCATCGAGCATGCAAAAATTGTATTAGGCTAGCACATGAATCCTCTAAGTAGGTCTTCCCCTTTCACTATTATAACTATTATTGCCAGTGTAGATTAGCAGTGAAATACAATTTTACATTTTTTGCCTTTGTTTTTATATCTATAAAAAAATGTAATTTTAATTTCTATAGGTCAAATTATGAGCTTAAGTGTGAAAAAATAGGTAGAATTGACGCACAACTTATGAATATGGTGTTCACTTATATGTTAGTTACATGAAAAATACTAACATAAACAAACTTTTTTTTGCTGATTCTAATAGCCAATGCCTATGCCTTCATTTTTTACATTTAAAAAAAAAATTCTCATTTGATACCCCAGAGGTCAAATCGTGACCTCAAATTTTGGTTACAGTGTAACTTTTTTATTTTTCAACCTAGAGTTCTAAAACTAGCATATTTGGATTCCTTGTCGTTTTCTGATTCTAAATATATATACTTTTATATAATTGTGACCATTATTACCCAAGTTATGGGTCGCCAAATGTTAGTGACCTTGCAAGTGACCTCAAATTTCCCAAGGTCATATCTCTTGAACCGTTGGTCGGATTGACCTTATAATTTCAGAAATGGATTCAGGGCCCACAAACTCCTTATAAACCAAATTTCAGCAAAATCTGAGAGATGAGGGTGTTAGGCACTGGTTGATCTGACAGAGAATGACCCGTGCCATTTTTCAAGATACGGTACTTTTTACATAGTTGAGCTTTCCTCTCATTATTCTCCTTCTCATCATTGATGCTCCTATTTCTCCCCTCAAACTACTCACAGCCACGCTTCTTCCTACTGATAGTATTGTTCTATATACTCCATTCTCAAATTTCTGTAGCTGTTCAATTTCTGTTTTGTTTAGTTCTATATTTGTTCCATATAGTATTGATGGCAGCACCAAGCCTTTCCAGAATGCCTTACCTACAACCAGTTTGTTGCAACTCTCTTCTATTACTGAGTAGGTCATATTTGCCATTTTCTGTGCCTTTTGGAACATCAGTTCTTTTTGCTTTTGGAAACAATTCCTTGTATTATTAATTGTTGACCAGATATTTTATTGAATCTACCACTTTAATTCCCTATATCTGCTCTGGTGCTTCTTTTTTATTGAATATCATAAAATTACTCTTATTTTTGTTAATCTCCAGGCCATATGTCCTCCCTATTTGTATTACTTTCTTGATATTATCACTTGCCTCATCTATTGACATTGATAGCTGTAATCCATCATCCACAAAAAATAATGTATATATTTTAAATTTCTCATCTTTATATCCTATATCTTCTTTATCCAACTTCTCCAGGATCTGGTATGTCACCAATTTGAATAGAGTTGCTGATAGGGTACATCCTTGTCTTATTCCACTGCTTGCTTCTATTTCTTTACATAGCTCATCATTTAGCCTCACTGTGGTACTGTCCCCCATATAGATTTTTGCTATGACTTCTATTATGTTTGGGTGAATCTTATATCTCACGAGAGCTTCTGCTAGTTTCTCTTTTTTTACTAAATCAAAAGCTTTTGCGAAATCAATTGCTGCCACTATCAAGGGTTTTCTATTTCTGTAACCATTTTCTATACAATATTTCAAGATATATTATCCTCTATTCTTCTCCCTAATGAAAATCCAGCTTACGCGTCTTTGTCCTCATTATTCCTAGTTAGGTGTTCTTCTATCTTTGCTTTTATTATAGACATGAACAATTTGTACACTACATCAGTTAATGCTATAGGTCTTAGGTCTTTCTCTATAGGTTTGTTCTTCTTTGGCACCATTACTGTTTTTGACATCTTCCAATTCCTTGGTGGACTCCCCGTTCTCAGGATCTGATTGTAGTAATTTGCTAATGCTTGGGTGCACACTTCACTCTTGCTCAATGCCTTGAGGAATTCTGGCTTTACACCATTTGGTCCAGCAGCTTTCCCATTTTTTATACTTTTTAATCCTTCTTTTATCTCCTTTATTGTTATAATAGGTTCATCCATATATCCCATCTCACTTCTCACCTCTAACACCGTATCTATATGTTCTCTCAGAGTAGGTGGTATTTGGTATTCAAGTGTCCCTATTATCACTCCTTGGTCATATCTGTCATTGCTTTCTTATATCTTAAACTCCATACTTATATGGTCTCTTAGGCTGGAGGGTAGTGTATATTTCTTACTCACCATACCTCATGGACAGAATCATTCTGCCTATATCTTTCTATAAATTCTGCCTTCATACCCCTAGTCCAGATTGTATCCAATTTATTTGGATGTTTCTGGTATATTCCTAACCAGTAGCTTTCAAATTTCCTATCTGCCTCTTCAGGTACCAGTTTATTTCCTTGTTCATTGTATAGTTCTATGTCTGTCTTCCTCTTTACCTCCTTTCCTTTCAGCTTGTTGATATGCTCCCATAATTTGTCACCTCCTCCCTGACTTTCTCATACTTATATATTTCACCCTTTATCATCTAGATTTTCCCATTTTGTTCCATATACTTCTGTTGGAAATGTTTTTTCTTCCCCACATATATTCCTCTTTCTATTGTATTCCTTTCTCTTTTTTATCCCTTCTCTAATCTTTTCATTCATCCAGGGTTTCTCTTCTACTCCAGTGTTCTTTTTGAACCTCTTTTTATATGTTCTTTTCAGTTCACTATCTGCCACTTCTTTCATAAGGTTTTCCATTCCCTCCATGTACTCTATGCATCTTTCAAGATTTTTTCTTTCCATCATTTTTACAAATATCTCTAAAGCTGCTTGATCTTTTTTGTAATATTCTGTTGATTTCCACTCACCAGTTTTTGGTAGCCTAGAAAGCCTACATGATCATTGAAATCACCTAATACTACCGGTACCATATTTTCATTACCCATTTTTTTTAAATTATACTCTGTTTCTACTTTTAGTGCCGCTTTTTTTTCTCTTATCCTCCACTGGGTAGATACATAAGCATTATTATAAACTGAAAATTCCCTATTTGGCACTTAGATACCAAGATATCTTTATTTACTGATGACAAGTGATTCATATTTATATATTCTACATCGTGATACAATATCATTAGTCCTCCTCTTTTGTCCTCAGCAGATCTCATACTTTGTACTTTTGAGAGTCCCTTGCTTTCCATTATTTTATCAACCTTCAATTGTGTTTCTGTAAGACATAGTATATCACTTTCCTCATCTAGTAATTTTTCCATTTCTACCATCTTAACTTTTGTTAATCCTTGAATATTGATTAGTTTTATCCTAAATGTTTTGCTTTTCTTATCTATATACATTTTTTAGATAACTTCATTTACTTGTATCTCAAAAACTATACATTTGCACAGAAAACAGAAGTCAAATTTGTGCATAACATCAAAATTACCCTAAAGAGTATTTTCTTATCCTAAAATCTAGTGTGGTTAAAATGAATATTCACCAAAAAATCATTATCCTAGGGTTCTCTCTATATTAGCCTTTATTTGTGGCAAATTTGGAAATAGACAAAACTGCACTAAAAACAAACAAAAAAAAGTGGGAAGAGAAGGGTGTCACCAATTGAGAGCCAAACCAATTTTATCAACAGATTTTGAAAGAAAACTGCACTAGGAAAAAAAAATAAAAAAATAGGGCCACCAGTTGGGTGCTAAACTGCAATTTAACCAAAAACCCAATAGGTTTGCTGTAAATTTTACAAAGACCCTTGTATAGCAAATCAGAGAATTCAAGCAGATTGTGAAGTCTAGTAATAGGCCTAACTTAGTTTAATCCACCATAGCCTACCTGTTTTAAATGTGCATCATCAATTTCGACTTCAAATAGGATTAGGGTGACCAAGGTACCTACTGATGTTAACTTCAAATTGACCTACTAGACCTAGGTTACGGCTAATTTTTTTTTTTTCTTTTTACTTACACAACCCCAATAGCACAATTTGGCTTTATGGCCTTTACAGGTGTAACCAAACAAAAAAATTAAACACAAATTAGGATACCCTATGGCTACACCTAAGTCTGTAAGGCCTGTAGGCCTTATGCTAACTTAACCTAACTAAATTAGGCCAAGCTGCTAGCCTTATTTAACTTTGGTTCTAGCCTACTAAGCACTACTAAACCAATTATTATAGTTAATAAAGAGTTTTGGAACAAATGAACCTACCACTTAACTTGACCAAATTTCTAGAAAGTAACACACGACTGTTCCAATTAAGCCAAATTACACAAGATAAGTCATCGAATCATCTTACACGTGAAAGGAAATTCACTTTCGTGCAACTCAAGACAAGGTACGAAAATATTGTTACCATTTTTGAAATTGAAGAGCTAAATTTGTTATTTCTCGAGGGTTTTTTTTATTATTATATCATCTAGAAATTAACCAAATTTTTAAAATAAGAACGAAAAAAACGCTTCATTTAACGTTTACTTAATTTTATAAAATTCACGGTAATAATCTACTTAAGCTCCCGTCCCTCCAATTTTCATAAATTATACATCGGTAGCTTCGTTTCTTCATTAGAAATGCGACTTAGTCTCCAGTAAGGGAAATGCTTCAAAACCTAACCTAACCTAGCATTTTGAAGCACAGCTCGACTTCAGATACACTTGATTCTTTCAAAAGAAGGTTGGATAGTTTGATGTCTGCAAGGGACATCTGGTGATAGTGTTTAAGCCCATTTTTATTGCATGAATGGTACTAGTTTATTTCATATATATTATGTGCATTTAGGTGATAGATCCCACAGCTCAACACAAGTGTTGTGGAATATAGGGAGGCAGCATCTTGGGTTAAGGGATACTCTCTGTCCTTACACACTCCATTTAAAGAGATTCCTCTGCCGAGCGGTGCCCCCCATAGTATTGTGAGGTATTGAAAAACTCATGATCTTCACTTGCCCACAAACACCTTGAAATGGGAGACCCAAAATGGGTGCACACACATTTCTACATTACTGTACAGTCTTTACAGCCACACCTACACTTTTCCTCCTAAGTATATATATTGTAATGTATATGGTTGTAAATTGTGACTTGGTCCGCAATTGATATGGACTGTGACTTATTTTTGGTTGGCAAGGTACTGGTATTGATGGGTACCGTAATGAAATTGACTGGATTCTTTGGATCTGATATATTTGCATGTCAGTTATAAATAGATATAGAGTGTAACATATTTGTGGATAGTAGCCTATTATGACTTTCATCCTCTGGATCCAGAGATTCTATCTTTTTAAATTGATAATTAATTAGTTTTGTAAAAATTGGTTGTTGCCAATATACAGGCAGTTTTTACATAGTGGAGCCACCTCGATGCGCCGAAGTGGCCCTAGTGTGCCCACTATAAAAATTTCTTATGTTCTTATGTTCTTCTTAACCTACCCTTACCCAACAAAAGCCGTTCGTACATTTCCACAATTAGTGTGGTGGGTAGAGCTGGGTTGCTGCAATGAGGAAGGCATGCAACCTTTTCTGAAGGCCTGAATAGTTGTCTGAAAACAGTTGGCATTATAGCAAGACAAGCTGTGCTTCAAAATGCTAGGTTAGGTTAGGTTAGGTTTTGAAGCATTTCCCTTATTAGAGACTGTCTAAATCGCATTCCTAATGAAGAAACGAAGCTACCGATGTATAATTTATGAAAATCGGAGAAACGGAGCTTAAGCAGAGGCGTACCAAAGGGGATGGCGACAGGAGCGATCGCCCCCCCTTAAGCTAATAAATCATTAGCTCAACAACAACAGGATGAGAATGAAAGTGAAAAAATTTCGGCGCTAGCTCTTGCCTCCCCTACTACTAAAAATCTAAAATGGCTTAGGATCCCGAAAACTCTTAAGCCATGTTAGAAAATCTAGAAGAGGAAGAACCATTGTTGTCCCAAGGCGATATGATGACTAAGCTGACTGATGCAGCATTGCTTGTATACTAAGTTAAGGTGTATATATATCCATCTCATAATTGTAAGGTTAGTGAAAAATTCACTTAATTTAGAGCTAGCATTTTTGGGCTCTTGTGGCATCATTGTTTGGGCACTCTTGTGGCATTATTTTGGGGTGCTGCGCGTCTTTTCTACTCGTTTGTAGAATGCCGTACTTACAGGGGGTGGTCTTATAGAGAGCTCTCTTGCAATTCAGTTTGGTTGTTTAGATACAAGATTGTTGCATCGTGCAATAGTGCAGGTTGTGTTGTTGTTGCAAGGTTGAGAAAGAAGACCATAAATAGTGCCCCTTTTGTTTTTATCTTAAATTCATGCAACTGAGGCCTAAGGTAGGCCCACATCGAGTCAGCAACCCTGAGGTAGGACCTAATAGGACCTCAAGTCCGTAAGTTTTTAATTTTAGCTTAACTTGGGCTGTAGGTTGAACTGGCCCTTTAGAACTTGGCCGTTCACGGCTCAGCTGGGATTTTGAACCCAATAAATAAATAAAATAACAATCCATCCCTGAGAATAATTTTCTTTTATAAAGGTAACAGTCCAAGATGCTTAATCTCGAAATTAGCACTTTTTTTAGTCTTATGTTAATACAAATCTGAGCATTCTAATTGCGGTTTGCATTGAATATTATGTTACTAATCAGATTTATCATAATTTTTATATTTTTTATAATATAATTTTTATATTTTTATTCATAATGTGTCTTAGCAGTAGCTAGTTAATCATCTCTAACTGAACGATAAGCTCATCAGGAACGTACATAAAAATTATTTATCTCTATTTCAATTATACTTCTACGATTAGTTCCAAGTTCGCCCTCCCCTTGGCAAATTTCTGGGTACGCCCCTGAGCTTAAGTAGATTATTACCAAATTCACTATCAGATTTCAGGTGTAAAGACATTTCCTTTCTACTGATTGGTCTACAAATGATGGCTGCTACAATTCATCTGGCGTAGACATTTCTATTCTTTTCTTATTTATAACAGGTTTTTTCCTTGTTTTGAGATTAATGTTATTCATGTTCTGCTGACTAACAGACTAACCATGGTCTAATATAATTACCAACTCTTCTCATAAAGCTTCATTTCATTCATAAACATTCATATTAAAACTGACTCGCAGCACCCTCACACATGAGCTTTACAAATTTCAAATCTCATTTAACAGTGTTAATTATAAAATCACGAGGGTTGCAGGTGCGTCTGGAATGGCTGGTAGTTTCGGATTAGAGCCAAGATTGTTAAATATTATGCCTTCTACAGGTGTAATGACATACAAATTAAAGGAAACAAGTACAACCTAAATTCGGTTAAGATTCGGTAGAACACATCCACCAAACTTGATATTGATATTTAGGCTATTTACACTGCGAGATAGAGCGAAAAAAAATATGGATAATATGAGTATCGTCACGTTCAGAATATCAAAAGCAAATATAATTATAAAATATTAAAGTATAATTTTCCATCATTTTGATATAAGTCACTATGTTCGCAGATGCGTCCTTACCAAATTATGTAGATTTGAATATTATGACATTTTTGCGGCATTTTTTTCCCGCCCTTCTAATATTTGTCTGGTGACGTCATGAAAACATGATATATGAGCTAGGCTTTTTAGGTTACTCCTTCCACTTATGTTAGTTTTTCATAGATGTTGGTCGCGATGACATGTGAAGGGTGCGAATATTATTTTGAGCATTTAATATAAGAAGTGCATTTTAATGACTCCCGAGCAATAGAAATATTTACAAAACACAATATTTTACCATCGACCCGTAAGTGCGAATTGTGCGGAAACGAATGCTCATTAATAGAATCATGTATAATTTAGGTCTCGGGGGTACGGGGGCAGAGCCCCCGTAAAGATCACGCATCACAAATTGATCGGTATAGGGTTTTATATGTTGTTGTTTTTTTGCGGCCAAACTACTTTATCCTTTTTTGAAATTTTTAACTAGCATAATTTGGATAAGATGAGTATCGTCACGTTCTAATTAATACCAAAATACATTTTTCTAGTAATATTTGATGTGTTTTGCTTAGATTTTGACCTCCATTTCCCTTGAAAATGACCCAAACTTCAAAGTACTATAACTTTGTTGGATCTAATTTCCGAGGGAAATGGAGGTCAGATTTGAACAAATCACATCAAACACTACTAGAAAAATGTATTTTGGTGTGTAAAATGACTGAACGTGTCTATATACATAATTACCAAAAATATAAATACTTTATTCTATACTAATTTTGGCGGAAATTCCTATTTATCGAGATATTTACTTTCGAAATTATTAAATTTTAGCGCCATTATTCACTCATCAAACCATGTCGTCCTGTGCGTATGTAGTCGTGTTATTATCATTAGCCAATCAGCGGCTGCCCCATTGTCACGCGACACCCCCGCGCATTTCCGGTGCTGAAATTTGAATTCAACAGTTGTTTTAGAATGGCTGCGTCTGGTGTTTTAAGTCCGAGTGGGACGTTATTAAACAAGTTTTGAGGGACGACAGCGCTGCTGTCGCTATATTTCGAGCTCACGGCGTGCTCAAGACCTCTCTTACGTGTCCTCAATGTGGTAATGAACTTAATTAATATAAGTGAACTGATAATATTTCCAACTAGGCCTAGGTTGTGTTAGGTCAACTGTATGCCCGATTAATTCAACTGTATGCCCGGTTAGGTCAACTGCAGAGCTGTGACTAGCGCCGCTAGTTTTTTAATAGCGCCACCACTAGCGTCGCTATATTTTCAAACTACTAGCGCATTTACCAGCGCCGCTAGTTTTTGAAATAAAAATTAACGCTATGCGCTAGCGCTAATTTTTATTTCAAAAATGAATTTAAAGTCCTTTAAAGTAACTGTTGTTACTAAAATTAAATAAAATAATTGTCCTAGGTCGTTGTAATAAAGTACTACTGAAACAAGTTGATACCTAAATTAGCTTGATTATATTGTATTATTTTTCTACTTGATTTGAATAATTACAAATATATTACTTGAAATACTTCTGTTGTGTATATATGATATATCAAATAATTAAATAAAAGAAATGTATTGTTTTCTATGGTATTAGGTATTTTTTATTTGGTATAGCTAGATTTAAATAAATATACTGGATTTAAATAAATAAAAATGTTTGTTACACTGGATTTAAATAAATAAAAAGCTTTGGTTCTATAGTATAATTGTTTCATTTAAACATTCTTTTTGACAATATTACTGCATAGAAGTGTAACTAACATAATAGGTATTTTTTATTTGTTATAGCTAATATTGAAAACTAGCGCTAGCGCTAGCGTCGCTAAATTTTGAAGTGACTAGCGTTAGCACTAGCGCTGCTATTATTTTGCCTCACTAGCGCTAGCGCTAGCGGCGCTAGTTTTCATGAGTAGCGCGCACAGCTTTGGTCAACTGTATGCTCTTGACAATCGATTAGGTTAAGTTGTCTTATTTTCGTTAGGTTAGGTTACTTTTGCCGTGAATATTACTTGTTATTTTTTATTTTATTGGGTTCAGAATCCCAGCTGAGCCGTGAACGGCCAAGCTCTGAAGGGCCAGTTTAAACCTACAGCCCAAGTTAAACTAGGCTAAAAACACGCACTTGGAGGTCCTATTAGGTCCTACCTGAGGGTTACTGATCGATTTGGGCCTACCTTAGGCCTCAGTTGCATAAAATTAAGATAAAAAACAAAAGGGGCACTATTTATGGTCTTCTTTCTACCTTGCAACAACAACACAACCTGCACCATTGCACGATGCAACAATCTTGTATCTAAACAACCAAACTGAATTGCAAGAGAGCTCTCTATGAGACCACGCCCTGTAAGTGCCGTATTCAACAAACGAGTAGAAAAGACGCGCAGTGCCCCAAAAAAATGATGCCAAAAGAGTGCCCAAACAATGATGCCACAATAGCCCAAAAATGCTAGCTCTAAATTAAGTGAATTTTTCACTAACCTTACAATTATGAGATGGATATATATATACACCTTAACTTAATATATACAAGCAGTGCTGCATCAATCAGCTTAGTCATCATATCGTCTTGGGACAACAATGGCTCTTCCTCTTCTAGATTTTCTAACACTCTCCACCGAAGAGGCATTGTTGTCATTACCTTCTGCAAGTTTAGCCAAGCTTTCTCCATGAGGCTGTAACTCAAATGTTTCATCTTGACTATCCCTGTTTTTGTTGATTTCTAAAGCATAGAGTTTTTGTATAAATCTCTTTAATTTTCCTCCTGAAGTCTTTACCAGTGCAGACCTAACTAAATTGCTTTGCCAAAACAACTCTTCAATTATGCCAAGTTTCCAGCATTGCCTTGGTCTTTCATCCCCAATCATTACCACTTCTCCCACCGTGATACAATTTGCATTGGAGCCCTTTACATTGCCTGATGGGTAATAATTGAGTTCTGGCAAGTATTCCATCTGCCACCTCTTCCATAACTGATCTTGTAGCTCTTCAAGGTACTTGAACCTTCTGGTTAACTCTTCTTGAGTGCTCTGGATAGGCTGTAAGTCTTCTGGCAAACTGGGGCTTGATGTTAATCGCTTACCACAAAGAAAATGATTTGGTGTCAATGGCTCTCCATCATGCATACTGTTATAAACAAAGGTGATAGGCCTACTGTTCACCATTGCTTCTACTTCACACAAAACAGTGCAGAATTCTTCTT